>JANAVB010029820.1:1830297-1845297 GCA_029216955.1 Iris pallida | reverse complement strand
CGCCAAATGATAAATAGTGCGAGGCTGTTGTCAGTCATAATTGAAAAAATATGACATAATCTTCTCGAGCACCGCATGCTCGAAATTTGAAAGGATTTTCCTCGACTGATGCTTTGTCAGTCATTATGACAAGTGCTTCAACTTTTCGAGGAAGTTTACCACATGGGATCACGCGCCATTCGTTTGTGGGCGCCATTTACTTTTGAGCGCCATTTGTTTTCTGAGCGCCATTTGACTCTGAGCGCCATTTGTCCAGTGCAATATGTTCTTTGTAGCAATTTTTATCTTCTATAAGACCCCTTCAAAGTTTTCAAATTTGAAAAATTTTAAAATTTGAAATACTTTGAATAAGAAGAAACTTCACGCATTTGGCACACTACAAAAGCTTAACCGACCCCGAATTTTGTGCACAATTTGTGCAGCCGTTACACTTCAATTTTAGCTGTAAATATCTGAGAGGAGAGAGAAAACGCTTTTACTCGAAAACTTCTTCTTCTCGAGCTCTTCGTCTTTCTCCTCTCCACTTTCAAAAGTTTTCGATCATCATCAACAATGGCCCCAAAGAAGTCGGCCACTGACAAGGACAAGGGAGTTGCCAGAGCTTCGTCGCGTACGTCACCAATGAGGGTGCTACAGTACACACCACCGTCGGCAAGAGCCAAAGAGACAAACCCAGCACTTGAAGGTGATCATCGAAGAAGATGATGAACAGCATACCTAGCACCATTCGATAGCAGCGCCAAAAAAAGCCAACGTCAACTACCTCTTTCAGAGTGCTGGTTGGCACTGTGCAATTTCACAAATAGTGCCACCTCTTTCAGAGTGTTAGCCAAAGCATATCCCGCACAAAATCAATAACTGTCATATGTACAAATTTTGAACTGTCATATGCATAAATTTTGAATTGTATGCACAAATTTTGAACTGTCATATGCGCAACTTTGGAACTGCTGTACTGCATGCGCAATCTAAGAACTGTTGTTCTATATGCGCAATTTTAAGGACTTATCATGCTTCATGCACAAATATTAATAAGATTGTCATAGTGCACAAACTTAGGATTTTGTCATATGCCATTTAGAGGCGGTTACACTGTATGCGTAATTTGTATTGTATGTACAATTTAGAGATTGTGCTCATGGCCTGCTGAATTACACTCTTTACATTGAGTTGTCACCATAGCATTCGTCAACATAACATGCGCAATTTGCACTGTATGCACAATTTAAAGATTGCCATATTTGTGAAGATTTTGTGCAGAATTTGAAATGATCTTTCATGATTTTGAACTTTGTTTCTTCCCTTGCAGTTGACCTTAGAGAAGGTCCTCATGCAGAGATACCGGCCACCGCTTTTCGAGTATCAGAGTATCAAAAAGACTTATCTCATGTCTTCTTTCCTCAATATGACCTTTCTACTACTAGAAGAGCTCTGCTAGAGTCCCAAGATAACAGGACTCTACTAAGTCTGATGAATGGTGAACCCTTCATAAGTTTAGATCAGGTTCCCCACAAGAAACCAACCTTCTTATTTAGCGAAGCTATTGAAAAGACTCTTAGCCTAAGTCGAAGTAAGAAAAGTGAGTTTATCAGAGTAAGATAGATTAATGTATCTCATCAATATGATGATACATCTATCTCTATCCCGTTATGCTCAT
The DNA here is from genome assembly GCA_029216955.1 of Iris pallida. NCBI lineage: Eukaryota > Viridiplantae > Streptophyta > Magnoliopsida > Asparagales > Iridaceae > Iris > Iris pallida. The sequence goes on along the minus strand of JANAVB010029820.1, from coordinate 1,843,640 downwards.
GCCAGCCATCCTCGAAACATGGCATAGGATCTGACTCCTTTCCAACAGGCTAGGTTTAGAAGGATATGTCATAGAGTAGGGCCTCAGAGGAGGGACATTTTCTTCCATTCATCAGAGAGGCATATCACCCACTTGAGAGGCCTAAGACTGAGTTGTGTGTCGGCTGAGGATTCGTCTCTGGTGATTCCAGTCAGAATACCTTTCTTTGCGAACATATTTGCTAAAGTCAGAGGTGTCACGACCCGCACCCGCTTTTCGGATACGAGACGTGTCCAAGCCTGCCTACGCCACAGAGTCGATGGTAGAACGCTGTCACGGCCAAGATGCTCAAAATCAAAAAATGTAACATATATGCTCATTCACATTACTAAATCAATTACAACATTTACAACATTTATATTTAAAGAAAATACAAAGTTCTCACAATTAATAAAAAAGATAAAACTGCTATCTATTTCTAGGTTTCTATCTGTAAGTACACCCGTATCTCCCAAAGCTAAGAGAAGCCACAACTAACCTGAAAAATGTTGGTTTCCAGTCAGGAATGGAACAAGTACACAAACCGACGGCAATGCAAAAACACAAAAGAATTAACAAAACAGGGAAATAACATATAAGAGATGAAAACTAGAAAGTAATTGACATCATAGCAAGCGGTGAAGAAAACAAGGAATCAAATAAAATACAACTATCTACGTGATTTGAAATATCTAATTCGACATGTGAACGACTGAGGGGTAAATACGGCACCCTGCACGTGTCGTGTGCAGCTGCTATCAGTCAAGATTAGACATATTGGGATAGATAAGGGATATTTCACACGTCTACTAAGATATTTCTTCGCCCAGCTAGTACTCATGGAATCAGGTCGCAAGCATGGTAATCATGAGAATGACAGTCAAGAATATATAATAAATCCATGATACTAATCTTCGTGTGACGAGCGTGTCAACAAGCAGCAAGACATATGTATAAACATGAAATAAAAAGACTACTATGAATCGAAAGCAATCAGAAAGTACACTTGCCAGATGTCCTTTGCTGGTGAAACCGATAATACCATACCACTCAGTGAGCCACACAGTCAACACATGCAAAAAGTCTTCGAATGCTAAAATAAACATTACCAATGTTCTCAGAATAATCAAATTAGCTAGGATTGCCTGTTCTTAAGTCCAATTCTGGATACAGGGGCAAAACGGTAATTTTGGGTCAAAACGGTATCCGTCGTTGGACCCGCTTTGCACCGAAAAGTGTGCTTGAATCAATAGTGTCTAAAGTCATCAAACTACATGTCAACAGGTCCAATTTTCTGATACAAACCCAACCGTATGTCCAGAGTTGGATTCCGGCGAGCCGTGCACAAAATCGTCGGTTGAATCGGACCATGGGGCCCGCAAAACGGCGATCCGATCAACTGTCTCAGAATCGGACCAAACTTGGTATATAGGACTAGAAAAATGATATGGTCCTGTTGGTGTAAGTTTTGTCTCGATTTGACGAACGTGCACAAAGTAATTAGGAAATTTGCACAGAGGTCGATACGGTAAATTTTGACGGATACGCATCAAATTCGTCGCGCACACGCAACCAATTTGAATTCCGTCAAAGTCCACACGTCCACGAAGTCGATACGCACCTTTCAAAGCTTTCGGTTCACGATCACGTCGCCCGGATTGGCGGGACGCACGTCGTATTGAAGGATTTTATTCTTTTAAAATTAAACAGGTTTTTTGGTAAACTTTGGGATTCGATTTCTCGACACGTAGTTGATGATTTCCAAATCCACAAAAAGGGTTGCGAAGTCCTCTATGTTGTCTGCAATATCCTTTAATTAGTTTTCTAAAATTCCTAACATACAGATCATAAAACACCTTCCAAGTTGGGTCTTTGGGACGGGTTTCTGTCCTATTTTTTGACAGGTTTTTCCATCGACTTTGGGTCAATTTTTTGGGCAATATAGATTTCCTAAAATCAGACTAATTGCTGGGAATCGAAGGTGTATATATCAAGATTTTACCTGAAGAGATAGCTCAGAAAATGATCGAGCGACGAGTGTGGATTTTGACCACGAAGTTGAGGTCGAACTGGGATGTCGCTGTCGTTCTTCTGTCCGCGCGAGCGCGCTGCCTCTGGCGGCTTCGGCTACGTGCGGCGGTGGCGCCAGCGGCGGGTGGCCGCCCAGGTGACTGGGGATGGGGAGTGGTTAGGGTTTCCCTCTCTCTCGAGCATATATATGCACAGCCGTGGTCGGGTTTGCGTTAGGGACTCGGCCGGGTCGGGTTTGGTTTGTGGGGGTGCTACTGCTTCTTTTGCTTTCTATGGGACGTTGGGCTCGAGCCTGGGGAGTGAGACCCTGGGCGAGGCTGGGATTTTTTGTATTTCTTTTTATTTCCTATTTCTATTTTAGCAACTAATATTTATATATATATAGAGAGAGAGAGAGAGAAGAGAGAGAGATGATCCGCGAGCTCTGCCCTTGAGCGTCGCGTTGGTGACTTCTGCGAGATCTTTCCGTCGACTCCGGCTTGGCCTTGGCCAGGGCGGCGCCTGGATGACAACTAAATCTTTCGCGGAGGCGGTCGCCGGCAGGGCTGAGGCTCCCCCTCGCCTTGCTGCTCGATCGATTTCCACTTTCAAAGGATCACCATCGATTTCTTTTTCTGAGGACGAAGAAGATGCCCTAGCAGCCCCTCTGAAATATGCTCTCATTGGAAAATTCTCTCATAGCAAACCTCCTATTGAGGCTATCCACAAAGTCCTTCAAGGGTTTGAATTTAAGGGTTCGATTAAAGCTGCAGTGATCGATCGTAAACACATCCTGATACGGCCTAGTATGGAAGCAGATTATCTTCGTCTTCGTTCAAAGGACACATGGTTCATTGCTCGTGCCCCCATGCGGTTATTCAAGTGGGAGGCTGATTTTACCCCTGTAATCGAATCTGCTCTCATGCCAGTTTGGGTTAACCTACCCGATCTTCCTCATCACTTGTATGCGAAGGAGGCTTTGTTTGCAATCACCTCAGCAATAGGCACTCCAGTGAAGATCGATCGAGCCACGGCGGAGTTGGCGCGACCGAGCATGGCACGGGTGTTTGTAGAGATAGATGCGGGAAAACCTATTCAAAGGCAGATCAGGATCAACCTTTCCAAAGGCCGGAGTTTTTGGCAGTCGGTAGATTATGAAAATATTTTCCTGTATTATTCTCATTGCTTTCATCAAGGACATAAAGTAGATTCGTGTAACTCAAGAACAAGGGGAAGACTGTACAGCAAGAGGAGAGAGTTGAAGCTGTCATCAATGATCACCTAGACACGCGTCGGGCTACTAATACTCCAGAGAAATCTTATTTAATGCCGCGATTGGAACGTTGATCAACCGGGTTTAACTACCGTCATTACTTCCTCGGTTGCTGTTCGCACACAAACCATTGACGTGATGCCTCCAAACCCTCCATTAGTGGCTGATACTCTTGCACCCAACCCTCTTCTGAGCAAGAACGTCCAGGAACCCAGCCTTCAGCCAGTCTTAACCGACCAGGTGGCGATTAATGTAGATCAAGTGACTGGTTCGGCAGCTATCAACGAAGTGGCGGTAGTGGTCATCCCGACAGTGATTGATTCCTCATCACCCGCGGACATGGAAGAAGGAGAATGGAGGGGGATACCTACCAGATGGGCTGACATTGTTGAGGAGGAGGAAACTGCTGTTCGGGAGTGCACTGATCATGCAGAGCCGGTAGAGCGGGACATGCAAGTCGAGGATGAAGAGAGTGATGATGCTTCAAGGAGAGTGTCTGCTGCCCAGGACCCTTCGAGTAGTCAGGAATGTGAGCACCCTGAATTTCGGGTTAATTTTTTATTTTAATTTTACTTTCTGATTGATTTAGTTTCAGTAAATAATTATTCTTTTTATTTATCCTTAAGTGTACTTTCCGTACCTTTGATATTTGGAGTGTCAGGGATGTTCAACTCTGGAAATCTTCTTCACGAGTTTTTAGTAGACAGGATTACCTTCATGATGGTATATAGTGTCCCATTCAAACTTGTTCCCTTGTACTCTTTTTGCTCCGCACAACTTTGGGTCGATTTAGACCATTTGATTATTAATTATTTTTCCCACTCTTTTTCTTGATCATTATTAGCATGTTACCGTGACTTTTAATTTGGGAGCGCAAGACCAGTCGTTCCCTTGAAACCAACTTATCATCCATGATCTACTCGAGACGCTCTTCACCCATGACCTTTGTGTCCCACTCAAACACGCCATTTTGTGCTCTATTTGCTTCGCACAACTTTCCTGACACGTGACCCGATTTTATTTCATTCCACGGTGTCGCATTCATTTTCCAAAATGATTTGTGGGTACCCTGTCGACCAAAACCTGTCAGCCCCAAATATGGATATAGCCCACATTGAGCCTACTACCCGTACGACACTTGGGTCCCATTTATTGGAATCTCCATGTGCTACTTATTTGTCAATGATCATCAACACTTATTTTTATTTGATTTTTGTATAACGTCCGATTTTGATCCAACTCGGCTTGACTGAACCCAACCCCAGCTCCATGTTACTCTCTATCACCATCACCCTCAGCTTCATTACCCTTGAAAAATACTAATTACTCATTCTACTTATTTTTAATATTTATTGAAAATTTCTGTTGATTTAAATCCTATAGGAATAACCTAATTTTCCTATAATAAAACTCTAGCCTTTGGATTCTCCAAACAAATCCTATCCATTAATTCCTACATGCAACTTTTTCTCCAATCCCTTTAGCAGCCATGGCCGGCCCTAAATTCAATAGGATGAGAATATTCTCATCTCTCTCTCTCTCTCATTAAATTATTCTCATCTCTTTCTCTCTCTCACTATTTTTCCCACACACCATTTCAATAACAACCACCAACAGCATCCTCAAGTGGCTGACCCCCCTCCTATGCCCGAGCTCAACAGTTTCTCCTCCTCCCTGGCAGGTATCGCCGGCCACCACCGCCACCCACCAGTCTCCACAACATCCCTCCTCCTCTTCACCATCAAAACCAACCACCATCACCATGGCCCAACCACCACCCTCACCACACCCGACCACCATCACCTCCGTGACCATCACCACGTCCGTCGTGCCGCCGTGACCTCGTCGACCGGGCTTGGTTGCGCAGCCCCGCATGCAGCAGTGGGCAGCAGAAGCCGGGAACTCCCTAGCCGCGCGCGTATAGCGCTGGCCGCACGTCGTCGCCGGCCACCGTGGCTCCGGCGACCCCCACGCGAGTGCGCCCCACCCTGGCGAACTCTCCCATGACGGCCACCGTCCTCCGGGATGTGCCGTCGAGGCGATTCGTATGTTTCGCACGATGTTCCGTCGTGACGCGCGCGGGAACGATCCAGATTTTGCGTTCCGTCGCAGCGACTTCGCGTACGTTTTCCTGGGAATTCGACCATTGGATCGGCGATTTCTTCGCTCCGTCGCAATCTCGGTATATCCACCTTCACTCCTGCCAATTTTCATCCGTTGATTTTGTCGTTTGATACATCAAAACTGGCCACCAAGTTGACCGTTTAAATTGTATTAATTTTGGACAGTTTTGCGGAGTCAACTTCGTCAGCTTGTACCTCCTCCACTGCAGCTCCATTTGGCGTGCTACCAGTTCCTGTGAGAAGCAGGTATAACCCTCTTGCTACCCCTCCAGTTTTGTTTCATTGTGAGCTTGTTTGATTGGTTGAATTCGACGCCAAAGTTGGCCGTCCGAATTCGTAATTTCTAACTTGTAAAATTCCTTTTTTGAACACGGGACTCCATATTTCATTTCTGACACCACCAGTAGACTCGTGGCATCGTTCTGACATATTTTCATATAAAATTTGTTAGATTTGGAGGACGTGGGCCCTGACACTTTTTTCGGTGCAAAGTGGGTCCTACAGTCCGGGTCAACGAAACTTTTTGACGCCGGCTCATCGGAATCTAATTTCGGATATACCATTAAGTTCATATCATCATTCTGGACTCGTTGACATATAATTTGCTAGGTTTTGGTGGATATTAGATCTGGCACGCATTTCGGTGCAAGTCGGATACCAATATCCGGGTCAACGGGTCATTTTGAGATCGGCTCATCGGAATCCAATTCCGGATATACCGTTGAGTTCGTATAGTCATTCTGGACTCGTTGACATATAGTTTTTCGAGTTTGACAATATTGGCTCCGGCACGCATTTTTGTGCAAACCGAAATTCTAATGTTCTGGTCAACGGACCAAATTGAGATCGGGTCAACGGAATCCAATTCTGGAGATACCGTTGGGTTCGTATCGTCATTCTAGTTTCGTGGACATGTAATTTGTTATATTTTATAGACTTGTTTTCTTGCACGTATTTCGGTACAAAACGGCTCCGACACGGATACCGTTTTGACCTGAAATTACCTTTTTGCCCTTGTGTCCAAATTGGACCGATGGGGAGGCTATCCTAGCTAATTTGACCATTCTGGACACATTAGCGATGTTTATTTCATCATCCGACAATATTTGTTGATAATTTCTCTAATTTTAACCATTTAATAATTAATTCTTATAATGTTCGTATTTCGGCATTAGTACAACGAAACTGAGCTCAGTCAATTCCAGTGATCTCACACCGCTGAAATTGACAAGATGGACACGTGGATCACTATAATAAGATTATCAACTTTACCGTTGATCTTCTTATCTTGATTTGTGTGTCGTAAGTTTCGACGTACGAATAACGAAGTACACGTTATATCTTTAATAATTAGACTAGAATTGATCCTGTTTGACCAGAGTTGACCAGTTGACCCAAAGTCAACTGTAAGCCAACACTTGACCTAGTTTGACTAGATTATTGACCGGAGTTGACCTAGAGTTGTTTTGACTTAGAAGAACCTAGGATAATATAGATTACTTGTAAAGTTTCATTTATTATAACTTGAACACCTTGTATCCTGTGTTGCTTTAAATAGGACTCTGTGGCTTCAGTTGGACCCCCTATACTTATCAGTTGTTCAGGTTATCAGGCGAGTACATTCTTTGATCATTTCATATCCTGTTTAGAATTATTTTTCTGCTTTAAATTACTTTACTTGATATTGTCACGTTGGTCACACGGATTGGTACTATATGAATCTTTTCATGAGATGTTATCCCCCTCGGGAGTATCGGATACTGCATATTTTGTGCGTTTCACGAATCATCACGTATCTCTATGCTTCCTCTGATTCACGAATCGCTTGTGACACATGTACTCTCATGTTCACAGAGCCATCATGAATTGCCTTCATGTATCACTCATTTTATGAGCCATGTAAAGTTTCACGAATCTTAACATAACTTGAACAGATCATTATGTATTGATTGGAGATAGAGGAGTAGAAATAGGCATGTGAATATTATCCAAGTAGATGTAGTCATGAATCACTCTCTTAGCTGTAGTCATGAATCTCCTATGCCATTCACATGTTTATATTTTACTCTGACTCACTAGTCACTGTTAGTTCTCTATGTATAGTAGATATTTCTATTACAGTTCTCTCTCTCTGTTTACATACTGTATTTCCTTCAGATCATGTATCTTACTTTACTGCATGATTATATTTTCTAACCTACTATGATCTGTTGAGATACATTGTGCTCGCTCCTGTCCTGACTGGACCTGTTGATAAATTTTACAGATAGCTTGGAGGTTGCTAGCTAGCCTAGAGGAGACACATTAGAGGTTGTTTAGTTAGCTATTTCAGTTGTTTGGAGTTTTATTTACTTTATGGATTACTGTATTTGAGCTTTGAGACGTATTTTTGGGTTGTGTATCTTAGACACTTAGACTTCTACCTGTTGTATCTCTTTTGGATTTCATGTTTTATCTATCTTCTATTATGCTCTACCTTAGATGTGATTGAGTTTACATTCTGCTATGTCACCCCCATTCGGGGAGTATAAACTGCTTAGTCTTATACTGTTAGATGCATGAGACCTAGGACAGCGTTCTACCGTCGACACTGCGGCGTAGGCTGGGCGTTGTTACGTTCTCGTACCCTAACCCTAGGGTGCGGATCGTGACACGTTTTTAGTGGTGGCGCATGTAGGTCGAGTTTATGTAGTGGTATTCGAACTAGAGTACCACTACAGCCTGCAGTAGGATTAAGATATATTTTTTGAAGGTACTCAATCACAGTTAGGATCCCCTGAGAGATTCCTGGGACGACCCTTGAGAATCTTATTTTAACTTCGATTTGAAAACTCTCTTCCCTTGATTGATTTATCTTTACTTTCTGTTGTTGAATTTGATTTTGATGGATTATTGTTGAATTTGAGTTTGTATTTATTGATTTTGATGGATGATTATTGAATCTTGAATCTTGATGTTAGTTGTGGCATCCGAGTTTGTATTTATATGATTTGAAGGATTTTTGTTCATTTTTTTGAATCTTGATGTTCGTATATAAATTTGATTTTTGGGTATTCATTGTTGATTTAATTTAATTTTTGTCAAGATAAAATTATATGGGCTAGGTCATCTAAGTTTTGGAATCTAGTCTTCTATAGTCACGTTAGCCAGCATGGTGAGGACATATAGTCTGATTTTGGATGTATTTCTCGGGTGTGGGAATTTAAGGTATTTGCAGCCAAGCTAGCGGCATCGCAAAAATGTTAAATACCACGATTCTAGAGGTATGTGCCTAAGTCGAGGACTTTGTGATTATCGTAGCCTTGCTTACTAGTATGACGAGGATTTAGAGTACCATGATTTTGGATAGACCCATATGATTATCAGATTGTACCTTAAATATTTTTGAACATATTTTCTCTACTTTTGTTTCAGTCCTTCAAAAAAAGGAAGTTATTATTTGTTTTGTTTTGCTTCTCATTATTTAACTTAGGAGTAGCTTTAGCTATTTTTATAAACCTTTGTGTAACTTCTTACTATGAATTTCTTCTTAATACAATGAATCGATAATTTTGTTAGACCTTATCTTGGATTTGATATTTAGCTCTGGGTTTCAAAAAGGTTCCTTCCTTAAATAGATAAGCAGAACAGATTTTATCATTATTTCTTCTTGTTATTATTATTGTATTAAATAATGATAATAATAATAAAACTGTCTTGAGTTTTACCAATCACCTACTTTGTAATCTTGGTAGAAATCTAAATGTTGGTCTTGATATAGAATTTGATTTTTATAATAGGACACGATATATATATATATATATATATTGGACACAGACTCTTTGCCTGACACGTATGCATGCTACACTTGATTTTCCACCTATCTAAATACATATTAATATGTTGTTGATGTTTAAATTGTCAAAATCCCAATATTTTTGGTTTTCTGCTTTTCCAGTTTAAATTTGTAATTCAAATATAGATTTCATGTTATTAGTTATGTTTACATCACTGCACATGTATGTTATACGTAGGGTTTCAATTCAAAAAATTTAGTTGAGTTTTGTGTTTGAATTTGTCAAATCTAAGACTGTGTGTATATTAACCCTTCATATTGGATTTTAAATGTTAGTTCAATTGTTGTTTTAAATGTAATGTTTTGAGCTATATACATTGTGGTATGTAGGGATATAAATTTAGGTTTCGTATTCTTACATGTTAGGTTGTGATAAACATTGGGTTGGTTGATGTTCAAATTTCTCTAATATTCTAAAACTGAATACATGTTAACATTTTTTACATTGATTTCCATGTTTAGTTCACTTTCAGATTAATAAGTAATATTGAACCGTATGCATAGCTAAATGTATGGATAGTATGTTAGGGTTTCTTTTCTATCATGTTAGGATGTATTGGAAGCATTGAGTTAGTTGTGATGGTCAAACCCTAAATTCTGAAACTGCATTATGTTAATATTGTACTGGTTTAAATGTTAGCTTATTTTCAAATTTTGTATGTAAATGCTAAACCAAAATCGGTTTTAACTTTTCAATACTAAGCTATACCCTGTACAAGGACACACACACACCCTAACTTAGTATACACTGCCATGTAAACCTAAACTTTCCTTTCTATGTTATGTTCATATACATGTATAGATATATATATACAGTTTATGCATACATGTTATAATGTATATAGATACATAACTAAATCTCTACCTCTTTATATATATATATATATATATATATATATATATATATATATATATATATATATATAAATATTTTTCTTTATATATATATATATAAATATATATATATATATATATATGTATATGGTTAGCCATGCACGTTATGAGTAAATAGGTTGTGTGTTGTAGATTGTTTAACCAATATGCCATGAGTAGTGTAACTGGATAGCTATTGTTTTGAAACCCAAATCCTCCTATACTCTTCATGTATATTTCACATACACCCATGCCTACTATCTAACCATATGAACATGTCCACATACACCCATACACATACGAACCACATAACCTTTACATAATGCTAGCTTTCCCTCTCTAACGCTATATATATAAATATAGTGTGATTGGATTTCAATGCAATTGACTTTCATTCTTTAACTTTTGATTGTGATTTTTCTTGAATAGTACCCCTTTATAGATAATTGGTAGTTATCTTTAATTATTTTTTATGAGTACCATTTTTATATAGGATGGTAGACTGCCTTACAGTTTTGATGATTTGTTAACTTTTCTAGTTTAGCACCCTAGATTGTTTGTGTGTTTTGATACCCTATGACCGTTTCGGTTAGCATGACTAGTATACCTAGATGAGACTTTCACTACCACCGGATGCCATGACCCTGTATGTCGTCCTTTTTAATTGTCACCCTCATTTCCCGTATTTCCTGTATTTCGTATTTATACTCGTATCTGGATTTTTGGCATGTATTTTTATTTTTCTCAACTTGTAGAATTTTGGTATTTCTTGTATTTTGGGTTTTGACATGACTCGATTTTAATTGGATTGGGTTTGGTTTGGTTTAATGTGTATTGGAACACCTTAGCCTATACTCCACCCTCAACACACCACACCGAACCCTCTTTAAAACTCCACCAACTTTTTCTCTCTCCTCATAAACCTCCATTAATTTCTTCTTCTCCTTCCTCTACACAACACTCTTCTCCTTCCTCTCCACAACACCAACCCATAGGCAAGTGCACCTTGCCACCACATGAGAACCCTATTTTATTTGTCTATTTGCTAGTTTAGGACATGGTGATCAACATTAGAACTTGGTATTTTATGATTTGGAGTCTCCATTGTTCTAGATCTAAGTTTTCCCTATTTTCGGTTTTGCATGGTTTTGATCTATTTAAGTTGGATTTTTATGGGTTTTGATGTTTCCATGTAGAAGAGAGTTCAATTCCACCATGGTTGGAACTTTGGAAATTCGGATTTGGAGTTCGGATGGCCAAGTTGTGATGCTTTGAAGCTTTGGGAGCCATTGGAGCTTCTTCTCAGCCATGGAGAAGAAGACCATTTCCTGCATGCGTGCCTTTGCGCGTACGCAGCTCTCATGCGTGCGTGCTTTTGTGCGTACGCAGCTCTCCTGCGTGCGTGCCTTTGCGCGTACGCAGCTCTCATGCGTGCGTGCTTTTGTGCGTACGCAGCTCTCATGCGTGCGTGCTTTTGTGCGTACGCAGCTCTCATGCGTGCGTCCCTTTGTGCGTACGCAGCTCTCATGCATGCGTGCCTTTGCGCGTACGCAGCTCTCATGCGTGCGTGCCTTTGCGCGTACGCAGCTCTCATGCGTGCGTGTTTTGTGCGTACGCAGCTCTCATGCGTGCGTGCTTTTGTGCGTACGCAGCTCCCTGCGTGCGTGCTCGTGTGCGTACGCAGCTCCCCTGCGTGCGTGCTCGTGTGCGTACGCAGCTCCCCTGCGTGTGTGTTTTGTGCGTTCGCAGCTCCCCTGCGTACGTGCTTTTGTGCGTACGCAGCTCCCCTGCGTGCGTGCCCTTGTGCGTACGCTACTCTTCTGACCCCTTGCTTAATCCATTGGCTCTTGGAGTATTGGTTTTATTTCTCGACTTGGTTCCTCTTTTGTGGATTGGGTTTTCCTGAGATCTGTTCAACACAGCACGACTATCTTGACCCGACACGGCCTAACACGGTTTTCAAGTAATTGTTTATGACTAGTACGATTCTCGGGATTTCTGTGGATTATGATTCTGGTATTTTCTGATCTCCTTGCTAGTGACCCAGTGGGGTGCACACCTAACTTGTGACTTGTAATTAATCTTTGTGACTTGATAACTGGATAGTGGCCCGTGGCGGCGCACTCCTGACTTGTAGCATGACTTGATAACTTAACGCTGTTGCGACGGCTAACTTAAATTGACCTGCCTTGACACCGTGGGTTGTTCTTTCTTGCTTGCTTGTTAAATCCACTTGTCTTGTCTTGCATCATGTCTAGGATGAAACTCCTGAGTACCACGGTCAGGAGTATCTACTAAAATGGATTAAGGTTAATAACTAGAATAACACAGTAGTCATGAAGAGATGACACAGCTACAGGCAATCCCGTTACCTGGGCGCTCTTGGGATCTATAGCCTGCCGACGAGCAGGGCACATTTCTAGCACACTGTCATGTGTCGCACCTTCTAAGTCACCTAAGGGTACATGCGTTCCTGGATGATGTACCCACCTGAATTCAACCCCTAATTTTCGACCTGGGTAACCTGGATGGTCTGCAGGGCTTGTGGCTGTGGAATAATCTCACTGCATCTTGTTAGTAATTAGGCTTGTGATAACCCTAGTTAGTTAAAATAGTAGCCGTAGTATCTGCTTGGCCGTGATTGATTGAATGAGGCATAACCAGCCTAGCCATGTCTTGATCAAGTACAAGATTGCTTCCTGTCTTGATTTCTTACATTATTATCTTGCCGATAAATGGTCGGAAACCAAGTTCTGTTCAGACGAAGGGTTACAACCCCGGTCTTTGTTTGGTTGACGGATTGTAACCTGTTTATCGGAATAGTTCCAGGGTTATCTCGTCGTATATCATCCTGACATGTTTCGTAAATTTCAGTTTTAATATTAGATTTTGTGTTGATTGCTGGCTTTGTTCTTATTTCGTGGCCCCCTTGTGGCACTTGCTCTTTCTGGGGTTGACCCAGCTGGTTTTGTGTGGCCAGATTTCGGAGCAGCTCCCGAGGATCTATCAAGCTTCCAGCCCAATGGTGACAACTAGACGGAACCCGGGCCAAGAGTGGGTTTTCCTTTTTGTCTTGCCCACTTCATTGTAAAACTATTCTTTTGAGGCGTTTAGCCGACGAGCACCTGTTATCTCGATTGCACTTTACTTACTGTCTGCCTACGGGCTGTAACATGATTGACAGATCCTAGGGTTGATCATGTATGACTAA
>JANAVB010029820.1:1794548-1830284 GCA_029216955.1 Iris pallida | reverse complement strand
ACTTATTAGAATTTATTTAGGGCTTGGGTTTAATTTAGAAGGCTTTAAAATAATTTTTAAGCCTTTTGCATGCCGCCTTTTGAGCCTTTTTGACTTGGGCCTTATTTTTATTTGGGAAAGAGTTGGCCCAAGTGAAACTCTAACCCTAGAGACCCCCACCTGTCCACCCACAGCATACCCCCTCCCCTCTCTTTTCATTTGTGAAGTTTAGCCTCCACAAGTGAACCCTAAGAGATCTCCTTCTCCAAAAATCCCATTTTCTTCATCCAGAGTCCGTTTCTCCCCAAACGAACTCCGTTGCACTCGTCTAGAAGAGGATCTACTGAAGCATTGCTAGCGAGGAGGCGAAGGCAATTGCTTGAGGGGAATCGACCGACACGACAACCGAGGGACTCCGTTTATTGAGTTTTCGACATTCAATAGGTAAACCCTTTTGTACCATAGTTATTCTGGAATTTCTTTCATTTTTGCATCCATATAGGTGCCCTAGACTTGCCCATAAAGTTTGGTTGGGTTTTGACTTCGTTTGATAGCGGTATCGGACACGTGTCGGTCATTTACGGCACGTGTTCGACGAAATGCCGCTTAGGATAGAAAGTTGCTGTTTTTTGATTCTGTCTTCATGAATGTTTAGATAATATCATTTTTAGAACCTTTTTTAAAGACGGATTGGAAATTGATTACTTTTCAGCGGCGTTTCGGGCATCGGACGCACGTGCACGGATCCCGTGCACTAGGCCGTGCATGCCCTGTCGTCAGTGTGTTGTATCTCGATGCACAGATCTTATTTTTGCATGAAATTTCTTGAGCACGTGGAGGCAACCTTTGCCCCCATACTCCTAAAATTCACGGCTTCTTGTTGAGCGAGCGCGGAGAAATCCGACGTGCATCGTTCCGCCGTACTGTGCACTCGGGCTGAATTTTATCGCTGAAACGGACTTCGTACGCACTGTCGACACGACGAGGACCCATTCCAGGACCTGGGACGCATCAACCTATACCTAGAATACCCGAGGGACCAACCTCGAGTCGTGGCGTGGCCCGAGGAGCGAGCTACGAAGGTCGAACCACGCGCACGAGGGCACGCGCGCGCGCGCGCGCACAGCAGGCTGCGCGTGTGTGCGAGGCTGCGTGCGTCGCCTCGGCACGATGTGTCGCCGTGTTGCCGTGTCCTAGACCTACCCCAAGACCCCCCTAGCTACGTGTATGCCGAGTTTCGCGGGTTTATATTGTGTATATCTCATTTTGGGTCGTTGTGTGAAAAGTGAGTTTTTCCTTTAAATGTAAATTTGAGTTTGAATGTGATATTTGTTTTCCAGGAATTTAACTTGTAAAATCTGAGTTTTTAGTATGTTATGAGGTTTTGGACTTGTGAGAACCAACTCTTGGATTTATTTCATATTTTTCTATCAATTATGAGCATATGTGCTTTTCTTTGTAGCTATGTATATATGTAATTATATATATATAAGTAAGACTCCGTTGAAGCCCATTGCAAGCGTATGTGTTGAGAATGGGTAGAGGGGAATTAATTCCAGATTTTGATTTATTAAAACCATTTCAAACCATGTGTCATTTCTTCCAAATGAGCATGTGTGTATATATATATAGTTTTCCTATTTTGGTTATATGTATATAAGAGTATATTAAAATGAGGCATACCATGGTTGTGTTTTGATGTTTTTAATCTAAGTTTTGACTCACTTCAGTAATCTACAGGTGTCACACACACACACACACACACACACACACACAACCATTTGTTAGAAATAAGAGTAGGCTTGTGTTGTAAATACATATGTATGTATATACCTTTGTGTGTTAGTCTGTATGCTTGAGAACCCATTTTAGAATAGATCATAGTTGTGGTTGTAACCATAGGAGTCCTAGGACAGATTTGGTTTGTCATTTTGAGCCCAGTTTAGTCAAATTGGCCGACAAGTTGACCAAGTTGGCAAAAGTCAACTTTGGGTCAAACTTGATGCAAATCGACTCAAACGAACTCCGAATGACCTAGAAACTTGTGTATAACCTAAAAATTAGTAGACGGACTAGTTGACCAATGTTTAACCAGGTTTGACCAGCGTTTACCAGGTTTAACCAAAGTTGACCAATGGTTGACTTTGACCAAAAGGGACCTAGGAGCATGTAGTCTTACATTGTAGCTATTTTCTTTGATATTTTAGACTTGGTTGTGACATGTGTATAGTTTAAATAGGTTTATATTGTCCCAGTTTAGCTACACTTCATCATCAGCAGTTCGATTTGCCAGGCGAGTACATTCTCTGATCTTTTTATACTTGTTTACACGATGTTCACATGGATTAGTACCCTATGGATCTTTTCATGCGATGTTATCCCCTCGGATACATCGAGTATATCATGTTCATGTACTTTATCATGTTCATCATGTACTCCATATTCATATTTATCCATGTACACTCATATGTTATTCATGTACACTCATGACCATATGAGCTCCATGTATAAGGCAGTTGTTATCCATGTGCAATAACACATCATGCCTTCATCCTTGTGTATTGATTGGGGGCAGAGAGAGTGTAGTTGGTTATGTGATCATTATCCCCAGTAGGTATTCATGTGCAACTCCATAGTTTATCCATGTGCAACCCAACCTGTTTACATAACCAATTTATGCTCTAAATCACGTAGATAGTTACAATTCCCTATTTATCATAGTCTATTTTCAATATTCTCTCTCTTGTTGATTTTCTTTACAGCATTTCATGTATAATTTTTATAGCTTGCTTTATATGTCCAATCCTGATATGAACTGTTGTGAGAGATATGTGCTCGTTCCGTCCTGATTGGGCATGTTAAAAATTTTACAGGTGATGATGAAGACTTCTTCCCTACTTATTATGATATTGGCTTAGATGACACTAGTGACGTAGACCCTCAGGAGGATCCAGCAGTCGCTGAGGACTTGCCCATAGTCTAGCTGAGATTAGTATCTTATTGTCTTTTTGTAACTCCACCTTCCTGATAATTGAAATTTTTTAAGCTTTATATAATTGATTAAACAATTTAGAATTTTGTTACATACTTTAAAAATATGTGAAACCATTATAACTATATCATCTTTTCCCTTATTTGTATTCCAGCCTTGGGTTATTTCTCTTGGGCCTTTATTCATGGGCCTCCTCCTTTACTTTAGGAAGGTTATTAACATATCATGTTCTGTAAAGTTTTTCTCTAATTCTGTTGGATTCAAATTCTCAATGAACTTCATTCTTTCCTCTCACCAAATTGGTAGGGAAGATATCAAAATTTCCCGCTCTAAGTGAGCTTATTTTCCACGCCATCCCTAAATAACCGCCTATATATTTCAGAGCAGATCGTCCCTTCCTCTAACAAATTCGTAGCAGTTTTTCTAAATCCTTTCCTCTCCTTCTTCCCGAGCTCTACTACAGCGCGGCCATGGCGTTGACATCAACCTTCCTGAAGGATTGCTCGTAGACGAAGACTGGTGGTCATCGAAATTCTACTCTTTCTCATTTCGACAGTTCCTTATTTCCTAGAATTTGGTAAGGTTGGTCCTTCTCTTTGAGAATTCTCGTTTTGTGAAGAATGCTGTGATTCCATTGGTGATTAGTTCTTCATCTCGAAATCCACAGATCTGAAGGTTTCAGGACCATTAAGTTGATCGATCGGCTTTATTCCTGTATGACGAAGAATGAGGTGAGTTGAGTTCTTCATTGAGACATTCATCATGAATCTTCAATTTGGTTTTTAGATCGATTTATGATCTGATTAGATCTGAATCTAGATCAATCTCTAGTGATATTGCTTTGTTGTGATCAGAATGGTTTGTGTTCATGAGTGAGTCTCTTTGACGACGATCGGTGGATTTTTGAAGTCTGGATTATGTGATCTCTTTTCAATTGATTAATCCCTAGGTGAGTTTTCCAATTTTATTAATTCATGTTCGATTGAATAGTTAGTATAGAATTTTGTCTCTGTTCTTAAGTAATAGGTATTTCGAGTCGATAGGAAGTGGTATCCAGTAGGGAATGTTGTAGAGGAGATGTCCCAAATTTTCTTTCTCATAACAAATTCTTGTTCGACAGAATGTTGAGAATTCTAATCCAACTCGGATACAGAGATTTGTGTCTATCTTTGATTTGGCCTCAGGAGACACATATCAACATACTGCAGGTAAACCCCTTATTTGATATTGTAAATTTCGATCGTAGTTATACTTGAAAAGTCTATAAGAATGTATCAGTGAGGATAATAATTTGTTAAAAGCTTTAGATTAAGTTTTGTGAGGTAATACATGAGATCATGATTAATAGATTTCCAATGCAGCCTAAGGATTGTTATGTTCATGCATTGTATCATGTTTAACTATGAGGATTGGTGTCGAAATTGGTTAAGGACTGATATGGAATTCTGTAAAGAAAGACTGATAATTGGACTGTTATGATTTACCATCATAATAGACTGAATGTATCAGTCATGATTGGGGGATTGGGGTAGTTGGTATCAGCCATAGCTTAGTATGTGTATAACAGTCATATTAGAAATACTGAATATACCAGCCTGAAAACCCCTGAGCTATTTAGTTGAGTTTACTTAAATTCTATCATTGAATATTTTAATCTATTTGTATTTTGGGTTGAGTGATTGTCATTAGCTATGGGAGCCTGGTTAAGACTAATAACTGTGCTTGGAGGCTTGATATAGAAATGTGAATATCATCCTTAGTTGAGTTACATCAACTGTAGGACTAAATCAAGGTCAGTCCTCCTCAAGACTGTTTCATGCCATAAGCAAGACAGGTTGTATTAACTAAATTTGTTGTTCAGTCCTATTGTCTAGACTGAATATCACCTGAGAAGTCATGATTTTAGACTGCTGTATCAGCACAGGGACTGATATGATTAGTATGAACAAATAGTATGAACCAAGACTGATAGTGCCCTGACTCAGGACTGGGTATTGAACAAACATAAGACTGTTTATGAACTTATTTGGAATGTGGATATCAGTCCCACATTGAACTGATATCTGGATATATGGACTGAGATTCATAGGTAGAATTGGTCCAGTTTATTAACTTGGGACTGATTGTTCAGTCATATTCTGGACTGAATGATGCAAGAGCTGCAGCTTGTACTCGAGGTTAGAAATCAAGTACATGACTGATTTAGTTTCCTGAAACATAACATGTGGAGTATAGTTTTAGCTAATGTAGTAGTCTAATACTTCAAGTGGGGATACTTGAGTATATATGAATCACTTTAGGATAATTAGAGTGTTAGCAAAGTACAATTATGAGGTGTTTCCTGTCATATAGTTATTTTACTTGAATAGACTGATGAGAGAAGCTGAGATTTAATTCTAAAAATAGAAGGAAGTTAAGTTCAGTACAATATAGGTACTATCATGTGCAGGAAATTGATATCAGTGGTTAAGCTAGGTTGATATGTATAAGTCCTGATTTGGATTGATAACTGATACTCATAGGACTGGTAGTTAAGTCCTGATTTGGACTGATAATTGAGACACATAGGACTGGTAGTTAGGACTGATTTGACTGAGGTATGGACTGTCTATTGAACTCAAAATGGACTGTATTTAGACTGTTACAGGACTGCTACATGATTTGTATTTAGGAGATATTGGACTGAAGTTAGAATGACTAATTAGTTGGAAACCTGAGAATTTACTAAGTTTTAATTGGGCTATCCTAGCAGACATGTTTGACAGTTGTACAGTGTGAGTGCCTAGGACTGAGATGGCTCCAATGATCTGTAGGATGGAGTATATATTCAACTGAATATTGAGTTGATGATTAGATAATGTATATTAGACAGATAGCTAGATATGGAACTGTATATAGGATTGTAGAATGACTGAATTGTATTGATGTCCTGATAAGGACTGAAATTACATAAGCCAACCTAAGACTGTTTGTTTTAACCTCATGAATAGGTAGACTAACTAGTTGTAGCAGTGGTTTTAGTGTTTTGGGACAAGGGAATTGGTCAAATGAATAGGTTATAGTCAATTTGGTAGCACTTGCTAGTACGACTGTCCTAATAATGGGATTTGTGTTGTGGTTTTGGGTAATCAAGTGTTTTCTTGATAAACCTAATAGGAAAACTTGTAACCTAATGATTTCTAGTTCATAGTATTTCCTTGTCAGCTATACAAATTCTTAGAAGGTTAGCCAAGTAACTTGTGCATTATAAGGGTAAGAGTATTTAGCTAGAAATTAGTTATCTTAGACTTACAGGAATTTTGTATCAGTATACTTTATATTAATCAACTTGTAAATTATAAATAGGAGGATTCCCAGCTCTAAACCCCACACTTGATCACCCTGAGCAAGGCAAGTATACTCCTCAGACTTGTTCATTTCTCATGTCGTGTATATTCATTCCTGTATCTCCTTGTTGACACGATATATCACGGTATTGTCTAGTTTCATGTTTCATGGATTACTTGTGTCTGGGAGGGGAAATACTATAGATATGTGATCAAACCCTGTTACTATTTATTGAATAGCTTAGGCCCCATATCGTGCACGCGGGATCAAAGCCGTACCATTTCATGTTCATTGCATCTACCCAAGCCGATCACACAATCTAGATGTATTTCAATCTTGCATGTTCAGGATTCAGGTTGTATTTCATGTTCAGGTTGTACTTCATGTTCAGGTTGTACTTCATGTTCAGGTTGTATTTCATGTTCAGGACTCATATCATGTTCCTGTTTTACTTTCAGTATTTCCTGTTCAGTTTTGTCTTATTCTTATTTCCTATACTTTATATATATTTCTTGCTTTTTGATTCATACCATGATGTTCATGTTCATTTCCTTGGATATACTTAGCTCCGCTCCTGACTAGGATATGTTGCAGGTGAGCTGGAGGCTATTTGTGATACGTACTATGGACAGGAGCCTGGAGGCACCTATGAGTCAGTTGATTTGGCCCAGGACTTAGAGGCTGCAGAGGCCTAGAGCTTACCTTAGTATTTCCATATTATTTCTTGTATTAGACTAGTAGACTTTCTGTCATTTACTGGAATGTAATAAATTCTGAGACATATATCTGGATTTGGATTCGTTATAGATGATGTGTTCATATTTACTCTTGTATATCTGGTTAGTTTTCCTTAGTATTGTACAGCTTACTTCGTCGTACCTATCAACGAAGGCTGGGCGTGTCCGACTCGTATCCGGTTATTCGGGAGCGGGTCATGACATATTTTTAGTGGTGGCCCATGCAAGTCTATCATAATGGTATCTAGGTCTTAGCGTACTATTGGGGACTTGATTACACTACGGAAACTTGATCACAGCATAGAAAAATTGGGAATTAAGGGTATATCAGGTTTTTCAGGTACATTGATATTATAAAAACATTGTTTATTAGGTTTTAGGGTTTGTCAATCAACGAAGTTTTCTTTCTATTTCAGGATGGTCACTACGAGGAAGACCGAGGATCAGCCCGGAGTTGCAGGCTGCTCAGATCAGGCTGCACCCGACGTTCCGATAGATCAGCTTCCGCCAGTGCCTCCTATCTTTCCACCGCTGCCTTCGACGATGATGTTGGACGGCGCCCAGGTGATGGCGATGTTCCAGCAGTTTATAGAGGCCCAGAATGATCACCAGGCAGCACAGTTCAGAGCGACCGTCGTCGACGCACTCAGGACTTGAGAGATGACAGCACCGGCACCAGTAGTACCTCCAGCACCACGAGTACGGACTAGGGACGGCCAAGAAATACCAAATCTTGTCCGATGACTTTTAGGGTAATGAGGGTATCATCTATGCAGACGAATGGCTGGAGAATGCGGAGAGGACCTTGAAGATGGCAGATCCCGGATAACTTGAAGGTAGAGGTGGCGACCATACGGCTGTTCGACCTTGCCAGAGCCTGGTACCGCGAGGAGCCCAGTTGGCAACACAGCAGGTTCTTTGGGCAGATTTCAAAACTCTGTTCAAGAAGAAATTTTTTCAGACATCGAGAGAGACAGCTTCGGATGCAGTTCGAGGCCTTGCAGCAGGGGATGTTAGTGACAGAGTATACTTCAGAGTTTACCCGACTCAGCAGGTTCGCAGAGAACCTAGTCGGCACGCCGGAGGAGAGGGCCTGGAGATTCAAGAAGGGCCTGACTAGGGAGCTACGGCACGCAGTAGCTATTAGTCAGGCGACTACTTACTCGAGCATCCTCAAGATCGCCCAGACAGTTGAGAAGGAGATGGACCCAAGGCCCAAGAGGGATAGGGACATCGGCAGCAGCAGTTACCATGCGCTAGCGAAGAGAGTGCAGATGCAGACTCAGACGAGGCCAGCTCAGCAGGCAGCAGTCCAGCACCGTCCTGCCAGAGTTCCAGCAGTTCAGCATCAGAGGCAGCTGGGGGTCACTTGCACATACTATCATCGGCCAGGATACCACGTGGAGGTCTGTCACAAGAGGCTCGGACTTTGCCTCTTCTGTGGGTCGATGCACACCAGATGAGAATTGAAGCAGTGGAAGCATAGGCACCTCCTAAGTCAGTAGCTGAGATTCGTAGTTTCCTGGGGCTAGCGGGATACTACAAGAAGTTCGTGAAGAATTTTGCCAGGATAGCAGAGCCGATGACAAAGCTTACACGAAAGGACGAAGAGTTCATCTGGAGCGACCCCTGCCAGTCAGCATTTAAAGAATTGAAGAGAAGACTCACGACAGCGCTAGTTATAGCTTTGCCATCGAGATCGGGAGGATTCGTCATCTACAGTGATGCTTCAGGGAAAGGCTTGGGATGTGTGCTTGAGCAGAACAAGAGGGTCATAGCTTATGCTTCTAGACACTTGAGGCCCCATGAGAATTACCCCACACATGACATGGAGCTTGCAGCAGTCATTTTTGCCTTAAAACTGTGGAAGCACTACTTGTATGGAGAGCGGGACATCTTTATGGACCACAAAAGCCTGAAGTATGTTTTCACTCAGAAGGAGCTGAATATGAGGCAGCAGATGGCTGGAACTCATGAAGGATTTCGACATCAATCTGCAGTACCACCCTGGAAAGACGAATGTGGTAGCAGATGCTCTCAGTCGATATCCTGTTGCTATGTATCTCACTATGGATCGGCATCTACTGGAGGATCTTGAGAGCCTGGGATTGAGATTGTTCTTCAGGAGTTGGTGGACAACTGATGCACATGCAGATACAGTCAGGACTGATAGAGAAAATCAAGGAGACCCAGTTTCTAGATGAGAGACTCTGATGTCTCAGAGGCCAGGCAGAGGCAGGATTGCTCGACGACTTCACCATTGCAGAGGATGGATCCCTGAGACACGGAACCCAGTTGTGTGTGTCCAAGGATTTGCGGAGGTGATGCAGGAGGCCCACCAGTCGCAGTTTTCTATTCATCCTGGGTCTACCAAGATGTACAAGGATCTGCGAGAGTATGTTTGGTGGTATGGGATAAAGAGAGAGGTTGCCAGATTTGTTTCCAGATACCTTATGTGCCAGCAAGTCAAGGCGGAGCGTCAGAGACAGCATGACTAGTCCAGCCTTTACCTATTCCGAATGGAAGTAGGAGCATATCACCATGGACTTCCTCTGATTACTGCGTATGCCCAGTGGCAAGGATGCTATTTGGGTTATCGTGGATAGACTGACGAAGTCTGCTCATTCATTCCGTTCAAGGTTGGCTGTCGACCGAGAAGCTTGCAGACCTCTATGTGTCAGATCGTGAGGATTCATCGAGTACCGGTGAGCATCATTTCAGATAGAGACAGCCGCTTCACATCACACTTCTGGAGGAGTCTACAGTTGAGCTTTGATCACAGTTGAAGTTCAGCACCGCCTATCATCCACAAACGGACGGGCAGTCTGAGAGGACCATTCAGACGCTGTAGGAGTCACGACCCCACCCACTGTGAGGGTACGAACACATAACAACGCCCAGTCTACACCACAGTATCGGTAAAATGCTGTTCTAGGTCACTATCTAACCAACAATCATGCAATTATAAAATGTACTTATCAAAATAACAACTCCGAATGGAGGACAAGTATAGATATAATGTAATCTCAATCACAGTCTAAGCACGATATGATAGCACAGAAGATCATAACTAAGACTAAATAACAGAAATAAACCAACAACTAAATAATATAATCTCAGACAATCTCAACTACATATCTCAACTTATATACAACTCCAGTTCTAAAATATGAAAGCTAAAACAAGATAAACTAGCTAAACTCCCGATCACTCCTGAGTATCGGGGCCATAGGTAGCTAAGCCATCTCCTGGTCCGTAATATGTAGGGCACGTGTCCTCAGGGTAATCATCTATAAAATTTACAACAGGTCTAGTCAGGACAGAACGAGTACAACTCATCAAGAAACCAAGTAAATGACAGGAACTATAAAGCAGTTATTGACAGTTTTATTGATGAACATGGTGTTTATTACAGGTGATGGTATAGAGAAACAGATAAGATACAAGGAAAGTAAGTAACTAAAACAAGAGCAGAATCATGACAATGAAGACGTAAAATAAATCTAGCTGAACTAGAGTAACATGATAAGTCCAGACAGAAATGTAAACAAGTGTAAAACCTATATAAATCCAGTACGGGACGAATCTAATACAAGATGAATCTAGTACAAGACGATTCTAGTCAGTGATCAAGAATCCAGGTGAGACCAGCTATATTCTAATAGTGTGTTTTAAAATACTGAGATCGACATGTAAACGGCTGTAGGTATCAGGCACATCTCTCACTGATCAGGCGAGAGACGTCTATGCTTCCAGTAGATTCCAGTACGGAGATTCCAGATTTGGGGTATGTCTACATGCCTTACTCAATATTTCCTGCCCCGCAATACAAGTGATCCAGTACAAGACGAGAATCGAGAGAGTCCAGCCAAACGATACTAGTAATGATTCCAGAATGATTCCAGTAATAGAGGCCAGACAATATGGTAAGTGTGTCGCATACATGAATCCAGAAATTTCATACGTGTGGTATTAGAGAATCACATAAAACTAACTAGAACTGAAGTACAGTAACTGACAAATAAATAAGAGAACTATCAGAGAATGTACTCGCCTGATACTCTGAAAAGAGTAGTGTAATATCAGATATCTGCACCAGAGTCACAATATCCTAAATAGAGCAGTACAGTTATAATATGTTTAAAATAAGGCAAATGAAGTTTATGATACAATCTATATGATTTCTAGGCCAATCTAGGTCAAAGTCAATCTAAGTCAACCCTGGTCAACTATCTAGGTCAAACTAGGTCAACTAGGTCAAACCTAAGCCAAACAAGTCTCACTAAGCCTAACCAGCCTATTCTAGCAAGCACACACCATTTTAGGCTATACAAGCAACTATACACTTAACTGGCATTCAAGCCATACCCATAGGCAATGAGCCATAGGCTATATTACCTATAGTCCAAACCACATATTCACATATATACATATATTAATATATCTAAATTAATATCATAACCACATGATAATATATAGGCTACAATATAATATATACATCACATACATATATACATATATATATATGTATATACCAAGTGATAGGGAATAGGGCACATGTGTTTGTGTACATGTGTGTGATACAAAGGGTGTGTGTATCATGAGTGTCAATAGAGTGTGTATGTGTGAGTGTGGATACATGGGTGTGTGTAGAGTGACATGATGTAAGAGGTAATGTGTCAATAGAGCTTAGAGTGTGTGGCAGTGTCATATGTGAGTGAAATATAGTGTGTTCCTGTGTGTGTGGGGAGACATGACAGTTTAGTTAATAGGCTAGTGTCAATAGGATTTTTAGGAATGTAGCATGGTGTGTGATAGGAACATTAGAGTGTGATACAAAGGGTGTTAAAGTGTGTGTGTTCATGAGTTAACTGAGATTAGCTAACAGTTCCATTCAAGACCCAACATCAATTGAAAACCATCCTTCAACTACCAAATCAAAAACCAATTGACAGCAACTATACACATATACAGGAATTTGGTTAAAACTGGAATTTAAGTGACAGTGTCAAGTTCAGTTCCTGTTTCATTCTCAGGTTTGGTTTTTAGGAAAGTGAATCTACATGACAGTTTATATGAACACAAACAACAGTTAAACCAATGACAGATTACTACAAACCCAATCCAATTTCGAATCCCCTTTACTAAACATCAAACCCCATTGAAAACCATTTGCCAACCACATTCAAAATTTGTTTTAAGAAGGAATCAATTCAGTTTCAAGAAAAGAAACAATGATAGTGAACTAACAATGAGTATATGGATTAACAGGGAAATCTAAGAATCATAAAAATCATCTTAGGAAAAGAAGTTCAGAAATCTTAGTATCCAGGACTGTGTATTAGTCCAGTCCACATTCGAAATCCTCCTTCTTGATCCCAAACCTAATCTATCATGCCAAACCAATCTAGTTGTAGCTGATACATATGTGTAAGAGTTTAAATATGTAAATTAACATCAAGTAATCAGTTTAAATATAGGAATTAAAATCAGAATTTGAAAATCTGAAAGCATGTATCAGTCTACATTATCGCATATCAATTTATCACCCAAAAACCTATTTCGAAACCTAAAACTCACACCAATTAGAAATCAATTATAGTAATGTAATTACACATGTTCATAATCAATATGACAATTTAACTTCAATTAAATCAGTTTAAAAAAATGGAATAAATTCTCAGAAATTCCAAAACTGGAACTCGTATCAGTGGTTTAGGGGAAATTGATAATTCAAAACTGAAATCGTGCTAAAATACAAACTAGTGGTTGGTAAATGATCTAGCACATGTGTACGTGTCACAGGGGGTGTTTGTGTCCAACCAAGTGGACACAAATGTGTCCAAACAACACATACACAGACACAAAATGGGTACAGTGTGTCGTGTGCGTGCACATCACTCGTAGACACGACACAGTGCACCACGTGTCACGTGCACCTACCTATGTGTTCACCTTGGGTAGGGCTAGGTCCTAGGGTGCCTGAAATGTGTCCACGTCATGTGTCGTGTTGGATTTTAAGCCGTGTCAGGGCACATTTTTGTGCGGGCACAGCCTACGCGCACGGCCAGTGCGGCCAGTGCTGGAGGAGAACTCCTCGCACACTGCACCATATGGTCCTAAATTTTGGAGAATGATGTCAGTCAGTACCCTGGCATCCTCCAAAATTTGACGTGTCCTAGTGTCCGACACAGTGAGATATCGTGTCCGAGTAGCAGGACAGTACACTCGTATCGTGCACGCGTGTCCAACACCAAAAAGACACAAAATGACACAGAAATGCCTAACACCCTTCACAAAATTTAATGTACATACTTAGATCTACAAATTCATGTAATTACATTTACAAAAATCAAAATAAATTCCTAAGTGATTTTATCGAACACCTATACGTACACTATGACACGTGTCCGATACGGACACCAAACGGACACGAAATCTACCCAAATTTTAGGGACAGCTAGGGGACTCCTAGATCTAGCCCTAAATGCAAAGAAAATGAAATTTTAGATCAATTTGTGGAGTTTACCTATAGTGCAAAAAGCATAAAAAGCTCCAAGTGTGTTCTTCTTGATGGCCAAATGCTCCAAATGAACCAAAACTGAGATTAACCTCCAAAAATATTAAACATACATAAATTAGAACCTAATGCAAAAGACTAGAATTAAAAAATAATTAAAATGAATTTATGGGGATTTTTGGAAGGGGAAAAATATCTTTCTTTTCTATGTGTTGAAATGAAATAAAAGAGGCGAGCACTAATGAATAAGTGTTTATATAGGGTAGGGATCCCATGTGGCTGGTCATAAAGGAAGAAATTAGGGTTAGGGTGTAAAATCATGGGCCATGGCCAAGTCACAAGTCATTAAGTCCTTAATCACAAGTCATTTCATTAAACCACAACCCATGAACTAATTTCACTTAAACTAATCCTCTTAATCCAAAATTAGTTTCTAATGACTAAAAGTAGGTTAACCTAAGTTAGACTAGGGTCACCATGGCTAGGGTTAGCTTCTAGGTTAGTCCACTAGGTCTCAACAAGTCAAAGTCAAACTAGAATTTACCAATTCAATAAATCATCAAATAATTCAAATAAGTCAAAATAACCAAATCACCCCTAGGCTAAAAATGATAATTAAATCATCCTAATGACATGGTTAGGCTCCAGTTCATGCAGTCTCTAGGATTTCACTGGCAGCACTCAAAATCACAGGTCATGACTTAAAGCATTTTTAAATAGTTTAAAAAATTTTAAAATCACCAAAAATCATAATATGAAACAAATATCAATAAATAATAATTATAATTACAAAATTTTTAAATTACCCTCATCTGAAAACTGGGTGTTACATGCTACGAGTTTGCGTACTCGACTTCGGCGGTTCGTGGGAGGATCATTTGCATCTAGTGGAGTTTGTTTATAACAACAGTTATCAGGCTAGCATCAATGACCCGTTCGAGGCACTTTATGGACGGAGATGCCGCATACCGTTATCTTGGGATGATATTGGCGAGAGAGCTTTTCTTGGGCCAGAGATGGTGGTAGACTGAGCTGAGAAGATCAGACTGATCAGGGAGCGTCTTAGAGTTGTACAGGATCGGCAGAAGCAGGCAAACAACAGCAGACGGCCACTGGAGTTCACAGTTGGAGATAGAGTATTCCTGATGTCACGACCCGTACCTAGAGTAAGGGCACGAGAAGGGTACGTCCAGCCTACGCCGCAGTGTCGGTGGTAGAACGCTGTCCTAGGTCACAACATCTAACAATATAATACTAAGCAGTTTATACTCCCCGAATGGGGGGACATAGCAGAATGTAACTCAATCACAACTAAGAAAGAAGAAGCACGATATGATATAGAACTCAAAATAAAATACAGATGATCAGAAGAGTCTAAGTGTCTAAGATAACAACTCAGCAAACATCCAAAAATACAAAGTCTCAACTACAGAATATGAAAGAACATATACAATCCAGATCTCAAATGACAGAAATAAAGCCTAACTAAACTAGTCTAGGCAGTAGGGATAATGTCATCAGCTAGAGCTGGGTCCACCTGAGAGTCCAGCTCGCAAGTGTCGTCTAGAGCTGCTCCATAGTACGTAGGACAGAAATCCTCGACGTTATTGTAATATTTTCAACGGTCCAGTCAGGACAGGAACAAGCACAGTACATCTCAACAGATCATAGCAGGTTAGAAAATATAACCATACAGTAGAGTAAGATACAGAAAACTGAAAGAAAGTACAGAATATAAAGGAGATAGCTGTAATGAAATATCTACTATAAATAGAGAACTAACCGTGGCTAGTGAGTCAGAGTACAATATAGACATGTGAATGGCATAGGATGATTTTGATGCTACACTACGGAATAATTCTGATGCTACACTACTTGGATATTATTCACATGTCCACTTCTACTCCCCCGTACCCCCAATCAATACACAAGGATCCAACCAGGTTATGTTATGATTCATGTAATGGCCCCCGAAGGGTGGTACATGATAGTCCCATAAATGGAGATTCTAGGAATGCCCATAAATGGGGGATTCAAGGAAGACTCTGTGATCATAGAGTACATGTCACAAGTGATTCAATGAACCATGAAGTATAGTATACACAATGTAAGTGAAACGCACAGAACATGTAGTATCCGATGTTTCCTGAGGGGATAACATCTCAAGAAATGATCCATAAGTAGTAATCTGTGTGACCAACGTGACTGCATCAAGTAAAGTAATATAAAGGAGAATAATTCTAACAGGATATGAAATGATCAGAGAATGTACTCGCCTGTATCCTGAGTATCTGAAGAATATCTACTGTCCGAGGAGTGGTGTCTGTCTCCTATAGAACAGTACAAGTCACTATAAGTCTAAAATGATAATAAGATGCAATTCAATGCATTCTATATGAATCTAGGTCAATCTAGACCAAAGTCAACTCTTGGTCAACTCTGGTCAACCCTAGAAGTCAAACTAGGTCAACTAGGTCAAACCTAAGTCAAACAAGTCTATACTAGTCTAACTAGTCTATTCTAGTAAGCCTACATCAATTCTAGACTATACAAGTCTAACTAGACACTCACTATGCATACAGACACACCATAGGCTATGAGTCCTAGGCTATATCACGCCTAAGCCAACCCATATATCACATATACATATACGTATATATATATCTACATATATATAGAAATATGTATGTCACATATAGCTTTACTTTACACATATTTATTCACATTCACATAAGTCAATCTACATAACACTCTTCACATATTTAGGCATACCTATATATACAACTTGTATAGAGAGTTTTAGAGAGGGAAAATGTGTGTATGAATTTAGATAGGTGTGTGTGTGTTTACTGAATTGTGTGTGACAGGAACATGTGTGCTAGAGTGTGTGTGTGGCTGTACAGTGAAGGGAATTTCAGAAAACAGTGTGTGTGTATGAGAGGAGACAATGTGAACCTTGTGTTTCTCAGGAATTTGTATTTTCAGTATGTGTTAGAGTGTGTGATATGTGACAGTGAATAACATATGTGTGTGACTTAGTGTTTATGTGTGTGTCAGTTCTCTACAAGTTTTCAGAATTAAGTGATAGTGTCCTCAAGCAAACCTGCATATAAACTCAAGTAAATCACCAACTGATACCAAGAAATTGATCCTATACTTGGTATCTAAATATTCAGAAAAGAAACCATAGCTAACCCATGATATTATCATTCAAGAACTACAAAACTGAGAATGAACTCAGTGACCCAGGGCATTAAATCCCAGTGTATAGGCTGAGACCTGTGTGTCCCAGGTTTGACAACCCAAGACAGGGCCAATGTGTTCCTGTTCAGTGTACATGTGTCCAGTGTGGAACCTAGGTGTCAGTAAAACATGTGTGCAGGAATCATATTAGAGAGTGTCTCAGGAATGCAAGAATTCTCAGGTGACAATGAAGCAAGTATAGGAATTAGCATTAGTTAAGGAAAGGAAACCAATTCACAGTTTTAAAAAGAAAATGAAACCAATTCAACAGTGCACAACCCCATCATATATCCTTACAGTGATTAGTTCACTGATACCTTGAGTATCAATGGATACATTGATTTCGAAAGCCACTCAATGTTAAATTCATATTTTAGTAATGCAAAACCTATCAATGTATAAAACCTAACTAACAGGAATCATTAACCATGTCCAGGATATTAAATTAGCAATTTAAAACATGACTTAACAATTTAAACTGGAATTATAACAGTGCCTAGGAATTTCGAAGAACATGCTATAGCAATGGTCCTCATTCAAAATCCAAATTAATACTACACATGAACCAAACATCCCAACACATAAACTTTAACATGATAACTAGCTATTTAGCAATTAAACTCTAGCTAAAAAAATTATTAATCATTAAGAAAATAGGAAAATGAAGAACAGTGCTACACTGATACATGAAGTATCAGTCGAATGGGAGTCCCCCATTCCTACATTAATTTAACAAATAATTCAATAGTAATTTGGTTGGTAATTCGTAACCATCACGTGCTCGTGCCATAAACTTACCATAGTGTCCAGAAACATGACACAGGAGTGTCCAAATATTATACGAACACAAGGCACCAAACCAAACACTAGGCTATGTGAACCTGTGTCCTGTGTGGATCGAATACCTCACCCGACACATAACAATAGGACACGAGGCTTCGGGGATGTCATGATAGACATTGCCCCACCCTGCGTGTCCAAGCACACGCGACCAAGTGTCCTGTGCACTGAGCACGAACAAGCTGGTAATAGAGGAACACTGTACACGCTGCACGCGCGTGTGCACGAGTGCGACACGACACCAATGCGACACAAGACACGCTCAGACACCTAGAATCCTTTAGGCGACACTAATACCTAATTTCCTATTCATTTACAATTTGAAAATTCGATCAAAATATCCACTGTGGCATTTCGTCGAACACCTGCAGTTACCTACTGATACGTGTCCGACACGGACACGTACAGGACACGAGATGGTATGAATCCTATTCCTACAGTACAAGGACACCCAGGGCTTAGTGTTTATGCAAAGAAACTAAAATTTCATGGGAGGAATAGAGTTTTACCTATGTGTGCTCTTCACAAACAAAAGTCTTCAAAGAGGAGCTCTCCACTAGCTAGCCAAAGTCCCCAAATTGTGTCAAACCTGAGATTTTATTCCACCAACAGTAGGGGAACAACATTTAGAATACTATGGAAGAAATCTCAAGAAAAAAGGACCACTACTGAATAAACTATGAAGAAATTAAAATAAAGGCAAACCTTGTTCTTAGGAAAATGGTGGAATGGATGAAAAGAGGCACAAATTTCAAGAGAGATTTTATAGACAAGGGGGGGGGGAATCCCTAGGCCGGCCACATGGTTAGGGTTAGGGTTTAGGATTCAATCCAAGGGCCCTCATCACATCTAATCTATTCAATGGCTAGAAATCTAGTTTTCCTATTTTGGTTATATGTATATAAGAGTATATTAAAATGAGGCATACCATGGTTGTGTTTTGATGTTTTTAATCTCAGTTTTGACTCACTTCAGTAATCTACAGGTGTCACACACACGACCATTTGTTAGAAATAAGAGTAGGCTTGTGTTGTTAATACATGTGTATGTATATATATACCTTTGTGTGTATAGTTTGTATGCTTGAGAACCCATTTTAGAATAGATCATAGTTGTGGTTGTAACCATAGGAGTCCTAGGACAGATTTGGTTTGTCATTTTGAGCCCAGTTTGGTTGAATTGGCCGACAAGTTGACCAAGTTGACAAAAGTCAACTTTGGGTCAAACTTGATCCAAATCGACTCAAACGAACTCCGAATGACCTAAAAACTTGTGTATAACCTAAAAATTAGTAGACGGACTAGTTGACCAATGTTTGACCAGGTTTGACCAGTGTTGACCAAGTTTGACTAGAGTTGACCAAGGGTTGACTTTGACCAAAGGGACCTAGAAGCATGTAGTCTTGTATTGTAGCTATTTCCTTTAATATTTTAGACTTGGTTGTGACATGTGTATACTTTAAATAGGTTTACATTGCCCCAGTTTAGCTACACTTCATCATCAGCAGTTCAATTTGCCAGGCGAGTATATTCTCTGATCTTTTCATACTTGTTTGGATATGTTCTCTTGTTATAGACTAGTATACTTGATGCTGACACGGTGTTCACACGGATTAGTACCCTATGGATCTTTTCATGCGATGTTATCCCCTCGGATACATCGAGTATATCATGTTTATGTACTTTATCGTGTTCATCATGTACTCCATGTATTCATATTTATCCATGTACACTCATATGTTATTCATGTACACTCATGACCATATGAGCTCCATGTATAAGGTAGTTGTTATCCATGTGCAATAACATATCATGCCTTGATCCTTATGTATTGATTGGGGTCAGAAAGAGTGTAGTTGGTTATGTGATCATTATCCCCAGTAGGTATTCATGTGCAACTCTATAGTTTATCCATGTGCAACCCAACCTGTTTACATAACCAATTTATGCTCTAAATCACGTAGATAGTTACAATTCCCTATTTATCATAGTCATATCTAGTTTTGATATTCTCTCTTATTAATTTTTTTTACAGCGTTTTATGTATAATTTTCTATAGATTACTTTATATGTCCAATCCTGATATGAACTGTTGTAAGAGATATGTGCTCGTTCTGTCCTGATTGGGCATGTTGAAAATTTTACAGGTGATGATGAAGAGTTCTGCCCTACTTATTATGGCATTAGCTTAGATGACACTGGTGACGTGGACCCTCAGGAGGATCCAGCAGTCGCTGAGGACTTGCCCATAGTCTAGCTGAGACTTAGTATCTTATTGTCTTTTTATTTGAGACATTATGAGTTGTACTTAAGATTTGTTCTGGTGGTTTACACTTAGACTTTTAGTTATATCTGTGACTCTCTTGAGATTTATTCTTCTATTCCATCTTAGTTGTTGTGATTGAGTTACTTATTATTTTATTCTCCATTCGGAGCATATTCTAGACTGTGTTAGATACTGTGACTCAGGACAGCATTCTACCGCCGACACTGAGGCGTAGGCTGGATGTACTTCACTTCTCGTGCCCTTTCACTGGATGCGGGTCGTGACACACTGTATTCGCGTTGGGGCTTGGGGAATTCACGTTGGGGCTCGGGGAGCCGTCACCAACCTCCACTGCCTTGTCTTCAATATTATTCACTTCTACCAAGGACGTCAGCCTTTCATTTATACTCGGGGAGGATCTCTCATTAATATTATTGTCATTCAATTCAATAGCTGATGGATCATCTTGAATTAAGAGACCTTTCCCTTTATCAATCGGATCTGTGGAGGGTCCCACCTCCTTTGAATGTTCCTTTGGTAGCTGCTTGTCTTTTTGTACTTTACAATCTTCTTTTGTGTGTCCTTGATGAAAGCAAAAAGAGCAGTATTTAGGTTGATGCTCGTATTCTATACGCTGAGCATCAGTTCGTCCTTGAGGTAAGCAAATACAAATTATTTTAGGTAGGTGTTTACTAGCATCCACTTCAATAAAAATTCTAGCCAGACTTGGCCGAGTAAGCTCCTCCGTAGCCTTATCAAGCCGTAGTGGTGTACCTATGCCTAAGGCAATAGAAAATAATGCATTCTTCGTAAAAAGTTGAATAGGAAGACCAGGGAGAGACACCCAAACTGGAGATAAAGGAGATTCCCGGGAAGGAGAAAAATCTTTAATCCACTTAAATAATCTCATTGGAGCCCGAACAACATACCAAATTAAACGTGAACGAAGGCGGAGAAAATCAACCTCCAGAGAAGGACAAATCAGCACATGCTTGGAATCAATAAGTCCCACTTTGATAGATCCATTGAATTTGAAATCTTCAAATGCTTTACGGATTGCATCAATAGAAGGTCTTTGATGTGAAAACTTCCCAATTAGCGCAAACCTGAATGGGTCAGCCAGTATTTGTTCATCTTCCTCGGTGAAGGAGACAACTAGAACTCCTTTCAAAAATGAAGGAGATCTAATGGCTATCGATGGTGGTTGTGACGAAGATCTGCCCTCCACCACCGACGCAAACGTCGGGTTCAGCATCGCGATTCGTACAAGTGGCCAAATGGTCCACTAGTACAGGGGGGACGCCGGCCTGGCCAAGGCTAAGACGAAATCGAGGTGGAAGATATCCAATCCGGAATCGCCGTTGCCAAACCCTAGAGAGACCTCATCCGTATATATATATATATATATATATATATATATATATATATATATATATATATATATATATATATATATATATATAATATATATATATTTTTTATAATATAATATATATATATATATATATATATATATATATATATTCTCTGATGTTCCCACCCAGCCCGCTCCCTCCCCCTCACTGTTCCCTTCCTGGCCCCCTCCGCCGACCGCCCCCTCCCATCCCGCTCCTTCCCCCTACCCTCTTACTAGTCGACTCCGCCGGCCGCCCATGTTGCCCTCCGCCGGCGACGAGGTCGGAGTCGACGATCCTCTCCATATCCCCCCGTCCCCCTCCATTCCGACGGTCCTGGTCCCCCGGCAGGCCGCCTCCTCCATTCGTCCGACAGGACCCACCTCAGGCTTTGTCGCCGGCCCCCTCGTTCCTCCCACCCCTCTATTCTCGGGACGCCTCCCCCTCGTAATCGGCCTGCGTGGACGGTCGCTTTGCTCGTTGGTGTTGGGCGCTCTCCTCCAGTATCCTCCTTGTCACGACCGGCAACCTCGGTCGAGCCACAGCCCTCTTCCTTGGAGTCAGCGTTTGTTCCCTCAGTAGCAATACTGTGGCTTCCCCAACTGCGGTACTGGTCGGCCTGGCCGTCTTGGAAAGCGGAAGGGGATAGCTGTCCCTGCCTCGGGTGCCACCGTCGGACAACTGTCCCTTGCTTCTTCCACCTTCCCCCTTCACTTCCCCCTCCTTCCTCCCCCCACTTCTCGACCCTCTTGTGCCTGGACGCAGGAGCAACTCGACTTGGTCGGCCAGACATCTTCGACGCATCCGGTGTTGATCTCGATGGCCCGGTCGCCCCTGGCGTTTGCTGAGCCACTTCTGTGGCCCCCATCTACCCTATCCGGAGTTGGACGGACTGCCCCGGCGATCTACGCTGCCTTGGTTCCTCCGTAGAGGGTCGCACGATGCTGCAGCGGTGGGCCCCCTCTTCAGAGTTTCCGGAGCCGGTGTTTGCTCCGCCGCTGCGGTGGCCTCCACCCCCCCCAACGGCGATGGACGCCCAGACCCAGAGTCCTCGGTTCGGTCGGCCTCGGGTTCCACCCCGGAGGGGCACGTGGAGCAGCAGTCCGTGTCCCATCTCGCCTCGGCTTCCATGTCTTTCTGCAGCCTCGTGTGCCACGCTCCTCGTTTGGCGAGCGTTGACGCCCGCGACATCGATCCCTCGGTTTCTCCGCTCTACGCGGGACCCTCCACCCCCTCCTCTACGCGGATTGGGAGTCCCCCCTTTACGCGGCCCATCCTGCACTCTCCTTTATGCGAGTGTCTCAGTTCCAAGCGGGACCTTTTTACGCGGGACCCCCTCTTCCAGCATCCCCCTCTACGCAGATGTCACCGATTTTTGCGAGCCTCGCTCTTTACATGGGCCTTTCCGCCTCCCCCATTAGAGGGTTTACTCGCTTTATGTGGGCCCCCCGCCCCCTCCTTTGCGCGCCTCGTACTGCTCACTCTGGGCCCCTCTTGTTGGGTCAGGTCCCGGTTCCCCAGGCTGTCGTCTGCACGGACTCCTCCCCCCACAGGCCTTTGCATGCTCGGGCCCCACCTTGGTGCAAGCTATTTTTCCTCCGGCGGTTGCCGGTGCGGTCTTTCCCGTCGGGGGTCCCCCCTATGCCACCCCGGTCTCCCTGGCCCTGGCTGTTTCCATCCCCTCGCTGGCGCCTGCTATTTTTGCCGCATCCCATCCCCCTCCCGACGCCGGTCTTGCGGCTCCAGTGTCCTCCGCCCCACATGACGCTGGCGTCGGGTCTCCCGCTGTGCTACCCTCACCTTCGGAAGTCCACTCCACAGGATGCGGACCGACCATCCTCTCTGCTCTGAGCTCCTCACCTTCCGGAGCCCTTGCTAGTACTTCCTCTTTCGCTGATGTTCTTCGGTCGGATCGCGCGAAGCTTGCCCCCACTCCGGTCGCAGAAGTGGAGCTGTCGGACGTCACTCTGGTGCCACCACCGGACGGATACCCCATCAGAGTTTCCTTCTCCAACGCGGAGATCCGATCTCTATCCTCCCCCTTCAACAGGACTTTTGTCCTTAAGTTCGGATCCGGATGCCCTAAAATCTCAATTGTTAGGAAGGCTATCACTGGCTGGGGCCTCTCGGCGACATACCGGATAGCTCAACTCGACCCCAAACACTTGTTTCTATACCTAACATCTGACCAGGACTATAGCAGAGTATGGGCGAAGGGACCGACCAAAATTGGCACACAAATTGCTAAAATTGTCAAATGGTCCCCGAATTTTAACCCTAAAATCGATTCGACCATCATTATCTCATGGATCACCCTCCCTAATCTCCTCCTAGTGTGCTTTCCTGCAGCAGCCCTCAAACGGATCGCCAGCTCATTTGGGTCGCTGGTGGCTATCGCCGAAGAGACCTGAAACCTCTCTAAATGTAACTACGTAAAGATATTCGTAGAGTTGGACCTCGCAAATGACCCACCCAAACTTATTTAGATTGAACTCGGAGATCAGACATACAGTCAATCGCTGGTATACGACAACACCATTATATTCTGCCAACACTGTAAGATGAGCGGCCATTCTTTGCAGCTCTGCTTCCGTGCCCACCCCGAACTCAAGAAGATCGATCCCCGAAAACTGTGGGAGCAAGTCGCGCCATCCCCTCCCACATCACAGAGCCAGCCCAGCCTCCCAACCCCCCCACTTCCGTCCACTGCCCCCACACCCAGACTGACTCTGCCACCGCCCCACCCTCTCCTCTCGCTATCACCCGCCATAACTCCGTCGGAGCTCTCGAGATAGAACCCTCTGATTGCACTCTCGAGCTGCCAGCCACCGAATGCCATCCTAATCCCTCGCCCACAAATGGCTGCGCCATCATGCCCTTCCAGATCCTTCCTATCACCCCAATCCCCTACGCTTCATCCCTTCCGGTCTCCGCTTGCGGCCAGTGCCCCCCGGTGTACAGCAATCTGTAGGCCACCACCCATCTACCCCCGGTGCGGTAGCGGAGCAACCGTTCACCGCCGATCCGCCCCACTGCGTAGATCCCAAGCGGACACACCACCTCCATGAGCTCGTCGATCCTTCCCGCCCTTTGTCCCCTCTCACCGGAATATTTTGGCAGGCACAAGAAGCAGGCTTCCTAGATCGTGACAATCTGCTTTGCACTCTGTCAGAGTTTGAAGACATTGACTTCTCCCTATCGACAGTTGACAGTTCTTAAACGGGCTCGGATAGGGCCCAGGAATCGGCCAGCGGCAGTCCTCAAAATAATCCACATAAAAAAAAATAAGAAACAGAAACTGGAAACGGTGATGACCACAAGATCCGCCGCAAAGCTCCACAATACCCCCAACTCCTCCCTCAATGCCTAATATTCTATCCTGGAACGTTCGAGGCCTAGGGAATAAACCGACGCTGAATCGAATCATCATCCTCACTAAATCCAAGCGGATTGATGTACTCGTCATTATCGAACCAAAAATTCCCCACAAAAGAATCAAAGAAACTCAACTCAAGCTGGGATTCCCCTCCGCGATTTTCGGGTGTCACGACATTTGGATCTTCTTCGCAGCTGAGTTTCGTTTTGGTATAATTCAAGACTCTCCTCAGGCGCTCTCCTATTGGATCGAGCACCCTACCCTCAAGTCCCGCGTCCTTCTATCGGCGATCCATGGTAGCTGTGACATCCCTGAGCTTAGATTATGTTGGGAGGATCTGGTGGGGGACGCCCTGTAATACCTCGCTCCGCATGAGGCATTTGGTTGGCTTGTTGGATGGGATCAGAATGTTGGACCGTGACTTGTGTTGGAGATCAAGAGAGTTGAGACTGATGCAGTCTCTCTGAGCTGGCTAGATGGATTAAATGTTGGAACGTGGCTCGCTGGTGGAGCTACGCTTAGGCAGAATGTGTGCAACCAGAATAAGAAGACCCTTTTATGCAGGCAAGTGGAACTGTCTTCCTTTCTCCTTATTCCTGCATGCTTAATAAATGGAATAATGTGATTCTATGAATATGTCCCTAATGTTACTTACCTTGAATGTTGAATAATTGTGATACAATGTTTTAGTTGCTAAATCGATAGACATGTATATGCTGGAAATTATTGAATGAATAACACA
Source organism: Iris pallida (assembly GCA_029216955.1). Taxonomy (NCBI): domain Eukaryota; kingdom Viridiplantae; phylum Streptophyta; class Magnoliopsida; order Asparagales; family Iridaceae; genus Iris; species Iris pallida. The sequence continues at coordinate 1,804,869 of JANAVB010029820.1, read as the reverse complement.
TGAATATTGAACTGCTGAACGAATAACACTCGAACTGCTAATGTAACTTGATGCCTGAAAATGAATTAAGAATGTCCCTTGTGCCTAACATTGATGAAACGAATGAATCACTTGAATAATGAGATGCTGCGTGAATGATACATGAGAAAAGAATTGAATATGATATTGTTCCTATGAAATAAATAAAATACAACAGGTCCCTTCGAAATGAATGATTGCTATTGTTCCTTCTTAGAAGGAACATAATGAGAAATGTTGCAATGAAGCAATGAATGAGAATTGATGAGGCTTGGGATCATTAAGATCACCCAATGCAATGATGGTAATGTTGGGAATGAATAAGGCATTGAACATGACTTGAATAAGATGAATAATGATGCACTGTTGTCTTTACTTCAATATTTCACCATGCATTTTATGTTCACGATTGAGTCGGACACGCATTCGTATGGTCATAGGACAACTTATGCATAAGTGATGGGGATATATTTTCTCGGACGGTATCCCAGGACGTTAGGACGACCGATCCGGCCTAGGAGGAAACATTGGCGTGCCAGTAGGGGCACGAGTTTTGCGAGGCATCCTTTGGGGCTAGCTACCTTCTCTAGAGTCATCGCATTACCGATGAAGACCTATATGGCAACGTCCGTATGGTTAAACACCAGTGACAATGTAGTCAGGATGCATGCTAATGAATGTCTTGTGCAAGCAGAGTAAGTATGTCTGCTAACCTGTATTTGATGCAGGTACGAGAAAGTTGGCTATCGGTAAGAAATCACTTAAATGTGATATACTCAATATATGTCTTGGTTTAACTTGCGTGCTTAATGTGCCAAATAAATAATGTTATGTGTAGCCTTTCAATATGAGAACCTGCTTAACATGTTAAATTCAGTATGCTAGAAAGATGCTTTGCTATATACACTGCTCAAATATAACATACATGTTAAGAGATGATTGAAGTGAGAATTGTCATAACATGCTTAAGATGTTAATGTTAACGATGCCTCAATGATGCCTTTGCATGATAACACCAAGAATGCTATAATGATATGTCCATATGAATGCTACTAAGAATATGTTTACATGCTTCACTTTGATTATTGCCCATGAACTATAAACTTATGCTAGGCCCCAAGTAGAAAGATTATTCTATTAAATGCTTGCTAAAATTGACCAGTTAGTGTTGGTTTAGGCGAGTGGGTTGGATTCTGCTCGCCAGTACATAGATGATGTGCTGACCCACATTTTTGTGGACAGGTGCTCATGCTTGGAATGTTCTTCACACGAAGATTGGCTTGACCGGTCCCGCGCTATCGAAGATTTGTTAGGCATACAGAAGCTCTCCTTGTACAAGATGATGTCTTTTGTTTATAAAGGGCATAATGTATGGGACATTGTAATCAGTTGTACCAGTGAGTTGTAAGCCAAGTCGGTATATTGAGTTGTAATCCATTGTATCCAAGTATCAAATGTAAGCTTTGAAGCATTATTCAGTTGGCTTTCAATGTAAAGTGAGATGTGTTGTAAGCACTGTACTTCAATACAAGTCTTGTACTCTTCTTCAATTATCAATAAAGATAATAAAGTTCTATATATCTCTGTGTGACTTCAAATTATCCTTTTATCTTCGCTGCTATAAAGAAGTAATGTACTTCTATTCAACAAGAAAGATTGTCCTCATTAACTTCAATTTGTCTGCTTCTGCCGCTGCGAAGTGTTCCTATTTGAAGATTATCACTTATGTACCATTTTGCCTTGTACAAGTGCAATACCAGACTTGTACGGCATCACGCCCAAGCGAGGACAATCGATTCCAAGAGATAAAATATGTAAAGAAATGACTCTACGAATCAGGGCGTGACAAATTGGTATCAAAGCACGGCTTTACGTCCTTGGTCTCTTCTTTGATTCGTTTCAAATCAAAGTTGCATCGACGATTAACTAAAAGTTGCTTCCACGATCACTTAACGTTGCTTCCGCGATTATGCTGTTGTTGTTCTGTAATCATCATATGTTATTTGTGTTTGAGAGTTCATTGACCCTCTTGGCTGCTCATTGGATGCTCCATATAATAAGTTTATATAAATTGTGATGCCCCTGAATGAATGATTGTTGTTGGTTTGGACACAAATAACCCAACAATGACTCGATGCCATAGTATGCTATGTTATGAATTCTGTTTGGAATGTAGGAATAAAGAAAAGTGGCTGGGTATGCTGTAACAAGTTGAGAATTGCATGTGATGTTGGGAAAGAATTGGAAATAAAATAATTGATGGATGAGCTCAACGGAACTGGTGAGTCGACTCAGGGGGATGGCTAGTGCCTTTGAGACCCTAAGAATGTTGGCTTGTGATATTGAGACCCCAAGATGTTGGCTAAGTATTGTGATTATTGTAGATCATAAATGTCCGGAATAGAATTGGATTGGTATGGTTTAAGGATGGCTTCGTTTCTGAGTGGTATATTGCCTCTACCACCTCAGAACGAGATGTATGTTGACCCTTTTCATAGGATAGCAAGGAGACTATCTGTGGGTACTGGGTAGTGCCAAAACTTAGCTGGGAGTCATGTATTATGGCTAGATGACTCGAGTGTCCCTTGACGGTGATGTTTATTGAGTAGCCAGATTGTCGAAAATTGTAACCGGTGGCTTGGTTAGAAATTGTTTAGTCGAGTGATGACTCAGACTAGTAAGACAGTTAGTATGCTATGGGTAGATGGATATGGCTAGAGAATGTTGTGGCTTAGAATATCTGAATGTTGATTTCGAATGGTTGGATGCAAATCATATATGGCTAATACAAAGTTGATTGCTAAGCTGGAAGTTTGGAAAAGTTGTCGGTGCCCAAAGAAATATTAGAAATCTGTACCTTGACCCTATGGTGTAATAGATATTAATCCATCTTGATCACCAAAGGATAGTCATTGCATATGTGCATGTATACTGAGGAATGGAATTGTACCAGAAAAGTAATAAGTAGCAATACTGAATATTTGTGTTGCATAGAGAATGGTTAATTGATACATGAATTGTCGGATTGAATGGAATAAACTACTCGACCCTTGAGGTAGGAAATTTTAAGAATGTCCGTATAAGATTTTGACGGCTGGGAAAAGAACGAGATTTAAGAATGCCCGTAAGAGAGTTTGATGATTGAGAAATGAATGGAATTGAGAAATTACAAACGTGTTGGATAATATCGGTATATGTGACTGTCAGTTGGGATATAGATTACTATCTTATGACTTAGTGGTGTGACTTCGTCATACAGACCGAATAGTATGATTCCATAGTTATGTTAAGACTGTCAAAATCGATGACCCTTGAATAGTTAGCCTTGGCTTATGGTTTCGTGTGAGTACAAAGGATTTGAAATAAAGATTGAATCATTGGGAATTTACTTGATGGATTATTAGAACGATGAGAAGCGTATGTCGGGTTGGGAATTGACCGTAATGTTGATAGATCGATCTTAGTCGATCGTTGGGTAAGTCTATAATGAGCCTCTGTGGGAATTATTTCCTAGAGGAAGACCCTGGATAAATAGATTTGACCCTAGCGACCAGTTGAGGACTTACCAATTGTTGGCATAGCCGACAATGGCGATTAGTTATCCAGACTAAGTTGATACCCATAGGTTTGGGTAGACCTCCTTAGAACTGTCGGTTGCTTGTTCGCCCTAAGAAAAAGAAACTGGTATAACCCTAGTAGCCGTCCACTCTAGGGAAGTCACCTGAATGATTAGGTATAGCTGTCGGTATAGCAAACCATTAAGACTGGACCGAATAATAGATGGTCGTTGGCGACCCATAGAATAACCTTGTGGCATTGAATGAGAGATGGTGATGAGTATGACCTAAGAATGATATGTTGTATGTATATGCTTCAATATGAACCTTAGAGATGTTTGACCCTTGAGGATTATATGTCGGCCTATAGCGGGAACTAGAATTGTGGGATGAGACTTGAGTTGTATGTATCGAGTAGTAGATTATTCCATGAGATGGAATTGATTGCTCATGACGGGAATGTTGGATCGGTATCTATAGTCGGGTAGCTGGGTTAACCTTGACTGCTGCATAGAACTATACCCTTACTCGGGTAATCGATAGTTGGTGATGTCGGATTGTATCTTTTATAAAAGATGAATTGCCTCGGTGAAAAATATTGTTGGATTTGGGACGGAATATGATTGCATGTTGTGAACGCTTGATATGATTGGCTACAAGTTAGACCCTTGATCGAATGTTAAAAATATTATGCTTGAACAGAGAGCTGTCCTGATGTTAAGTGTTGTGGCATAGAAGATAGTGATTGTGGCAAAATGAATGAAGTAATAAGTCAATTGAAGGGATGCTAAGTCAGAATTGGAAAAGTGAGTTATATCGTAGCTGATCGAATCGCACTAACATGGAAGTTGGCGAAAGTACATATGTTTCGGGGGCGCCTGAAATATTTGTATGGATCCAGCCGAAGTGATAGGTTGCGACTGAGATAACATTATGGAAAAAATTTATTGCACAAGCACGAACTTTGGCTGAAATACATATGTTTTGGGGACGCCTGAAATATGTGTATGGATCCAAACGAAGTGATGTATTGCGACCAAGACAAAATTGCAAGGAAAAATATTGGTGAATCAATGAGAAGTTGCAAGTATTGAAAAGAGATAGACAGAACGAATCGTTGATGGATTTAAATACAGTTGGATAGCTATTTTGAAATGACTGAGTGTACTGAAATGAATATTGAATTGAAGCTGAATGAGTAACTCATTGTGATTAAGTGAATCTAAGTAGATGAGTTGTTTTCTTAAGTTTCGAGGACGAAACTTTTTCTGAGTGGTATATTATGTAATGCCCTGCTCCGCACGAGGCATTTGATTGGCTTGTTGGATGGGATCAGAATGTTGGACCGTGACTTATGTTGGAGATCAAGAGAGTTGAGACTGATGCAGTCTCTCTGAGCTGGCTAGACGGATTAAGTGTTGGAACGTGGCTCGCTGGTGGAGCTACGCTTAGGGGGAATGTGTGCAATCAGAATAAGAAGACCCTTTTATGCAAGCAAGTGGAACTGTCCTCCTTTCTCCTTATTCCTGCATGCTTAATAAATGGAATAATATGATGCTATGAATATGTCCCTAATGTCTCTTACCTTGAATGTTGAATAATTGTGATGCGATGCTTTAGTTGCTAAATCGATAGAGATGTATATGCTGGAAATCATTGAATGAATAACACATGAATATTGAACTGCTAAACGAATAACACTCGAACTGCTAATATAACTTGATGCCTGAGAATGAATTAAGAATGTCCCTTGTGCCTAACATTGATGAAATGAATGAATCACTTGAATAATGAGATGCTGGGTGAATGGTACATGAGAAAAGAATTGAATATGCTATTGTTCCTATGAAATAAATAAAATGCTACAGGTCCCTTCGAAATGAATGAATGCTGTTGTTTCTCCTTAGAAGAAAAATAATGAGAAATGTTTTAATGAAGCAATGAATGAGAATTGATGAGGCTTGGGATCGTTGAGATCTCCAAATGAAATGATGGTAATGTTGGGAATGAATAAGTCATTGAACATGACTTGAATGAGATGAATGATGATGTACTATTGTCTTTACTTCAATATTTCACCATGCATTTTATGTTCACGATTGAGTCGGACACGCATTTGCATGGTCATAGGATAACTTATACATAAGTGATGGGGATATGTTTTCTCAGACGATGCCCCAGGACGTTAGGGCGACCGATCCGGCCTAGGAGGAAATATTGGCGTGCCAGTAGGGGCACGGGTTTTGCGAGGCATCCTTTGGGGCTAGCTACCTTCTCTGGAGTTATCGCATTACCGATGAAGACCTATATGGCAACGTCCGTATGGTTAAACACCAATGACCATGTAGTCAGGATGCATGCTAATGAGTGTCTTATGCAGGCAGAGTAAGTATGTATGCTAACCTGTATTTGATACAGGTACGAGGGAGTTGGCTATCGGTAAAAAATCACTTAAATGTGATATACTCAATATATGTGTTGGTTTAACTTGCGTGCTTAATGTGCTAAATAAATGATGTTATGTGTAGCCTTTCAATATGAGAACCTGCTTAACATGTTAAATTCAGTATGCTAGAAAGATGCTTTGCTATATACACTGCTCAAATATAACATACATGTTAAGAGATGATTGAAGTGAGAATTGTCATATCATGTTTAAGGTGTTAATGTTAACGATGCCTCAATGATGCCTTTGCATGATAACACCAAGAATGCTATAATGATATGTCCATATGAATGCTACTAAGAATATGTATACATGCTTCACTCTGATTATTGCCTATGAAATGTAAACTGATGCTAGGCCCCAAGTAGAAAGATCATTCTATTAAATGCTTGCTAAAATTGACCAGTTAGTATTGGTTTAGGCGAGTGGGTTGGATTCTGCTCGCCAGTGCATAGATGATGTGCTGACCCACGTTTTTGTGGGCAGGTGCTCATGCTTGGAATATTCTTCATACGAAGATTGGCTTGACCGGTCCCGCGGCATCGAAGATTTGTTGGGCATACAGAAGCTCTCCTTGTACAAGATGATATCTTCTGTTTATAAAGGACATAATGTATGGGACATTATAATCAGTTATACCAGTGAATTGTAAGCCAAGTCGGTATATTGAGTTGTAATCCATTATATCCAAGTATCAAATGTAAGCTTTGAAGCATTATTCAGTTGGCTTTCAATGTAAAGTGAGATGTGTTGTAAGCATTGTACTTCAATACAAGTCTTGTACTCTTCTTCAATTATCAATAAAGAGAATAAAGTTCTATATATCTCTGTGTGACTTCAAATTATCCTTTTATCTCCGCTGCTATAAAGAAGTGATGTACTTCTATTCAATAAGAAAGATTGTCCTCATTAACTTCAATTTGTCTGCTTCTACCGCTGCGAAGTGTTTCTATTTGAAGATTATCACTTATGTACCATCTTTGCCTTGTACAAGTGCAATACCAGACTTGTACGGCATCACGCCCAAGCGAGGATGATCGATTCCAAGAGATAAAATATGTAAAGAAATAACTCTACGAATCGGGGCGTGACACGCCCTTCCTCACAACGTCCTTCTGTGGCTCTGCTTCGGAGACTTTAACACCATGTCATGCAGAGAGGAGAAATCCGGAGATCGTGACCCCCCTCAAACGGCCATGGAAGACTTCAACAACTTCGTCTTTAACGCGCACTTATCCTCCATCACCTTCTATGGCAACAAGTTCACCTGGTGCAACATGCAGGAAGGCACCCGGCGTCAGTACTCCCGCCTTGACCGTGCCATGGTTAACGACCGTTTGTCGAATTTGGGGCTGATCACCAACCTTTCGTACCTAAACTCCACCGAATCGGACCATTCCCCTCTTCTCATCGAGATCGACAACAACCACAACAGCATTAAAAAAGCTTTCCGTTTTCTTGATTTCTGGCGCCACCACCCTCAATTCATGCACATCGTGGACGAGGCTTGGAGCTCCATGACAGATCTGGACCCTCTTATCAGAATAGCTATGAAACTTAAAGCAACTAGAAAAGCCCTTACGGCCTGGAGCAAGATCGCATTCGGGGACATCTTCCAAGCCATCAAGGATGCTGAAGATGATGTCACACGTACGGGGAGCGCCTTCACCATCGTTTGATCCTCTGAGGCTCGCGCCTCTCTAAACCTCGCCAAGGCCATTCTTAAATCCAGGATTAAGGTTGAAACAGAATTTTGGAAACGAAAGGCCAGATTAACATGGGACACGGATGGGGACCAGAATTCTAGCTTCTTTCACAAGTGCGTCAAAGGCCGCAGAAGCTCGCTCAGAATACATCGTATCAACGACGGGATCGGCTACCTGCTGTACGATCAGGAGAGCATTCAAGCTGCCACCACCAACTACTTCTCCAAAATGTTCACTAAAGAAGCCATGGTTAAAGATAAGGGTTTCCTGTCCGTGATCCCCTCCCTAATTAATGACAGGGATAATGATCTCCTTACAGCTCCCCCCACTGCTGCAGAGGTTAAGGATGTTGTATGGGCCATTAATGTGCATAGTGCCCCGGGACCTGACGGATTCAACGAAGTTTTCTTCAGATCATGCTGGGACATCATCCAGCTCGACCTCTTGGAGGCCACAACGGAATTTTTCAAGGGGCTAGATATCCGAAATCTATATCCTGTGCCTATATCATCCTCATACCTAAGAAAGATAACCCGGAGACCTTTAAAGACTTTAGACCAATCAGCCTCTACACTTTCACCAACAAAATTATTTCTAAGATCATTGCTACCAGGACGTCTAATCTCCTCCCCAAGATCATCTCCGAAGAGCAAAGCGGTTTCGTCAATGGGCGCAACATCACCGATAACATCTTACTGGCCCAAGAAATGATCACTTGCATGAAATATTCGTCCAGGGGGAACGTCGCCATCAAACTGGACATGAAAAAAGCATACGACCGCCTCGATTGGCATTTCATGATCTGGGTGTTCAGAGCCTTCGATTTTTCTGAACCTTCGATCGACATCATCTTCAGATCCATCAATAACTCCTAGTTTTTCACGGTCATTAACGGACAAGCCCAAGGTTTCTTTAGAGATACCCGCGGGATTAGACAGGGAGACCCCCTCTCCTCCACCATTTTCATCATCACGGCCGAAGCGCTTAGCAGAAACCTCAATAGTATGCCCAGGTCTCCTGGCTTCCATCACTTTCACACAATGACTGGTTGCCCTCTTATTACCCACCTTGCGTACGCAGATGACATCCTTATTTTCTTCGCTGACGATATTGGCTCCATTGAGGTGGTTCAAAGGATACTTGCTAATTACTCTAGATGCTCCGGTCAGAAAGTTAACAACAGTAAGAGCATGATTTACACACATCACAAAGTAGATAGAACCTACTCGGCTGTGTTGTCCACCATCACCTCCTTTACCACAGCTTATCCGCCTTTCCTTTACTTAGGCAGCCCATAGGTGTACGGAAAAGCTAACTCCGGCATCTTCGACCACATGGTGGACAAGATTCGTAAAAAAATTGTGGGTTGGCACAATGCAACCCTATCCCCAGGGGGAAGCTGATTCTTATAAAGTACGTCCTCTCCTCCATCCCCCTATATACCATTGTCGTCTGCTCGCCTCCGATCAAAGTGCTCCACTCAATTGAATCCCTCCTCGCCAATCTCTTTTAGGTTCATTTCGAGGGCAAGGACAAGCATCACTGGGCCAGTAGGGATACCATGGCTATACCTACCGATGAGGTTGGTCTGGGATTCTGCAGACTAGCCTACATTGTGGATGCTCACTCCGTAAAATTGTGGTGGAAAGTTTATACTGAAAGCTCGATCTGGACCAGGTTCATTAGAGCGAGATACTCCAGATTCTGTCATCTGACAGAGGCGTTTGCCAACAACAGATCTTCCGCATCGTGGTGGCGCATAAGTCGAGGTCGCAGCCTTACGAAACTGCTTTTACGTCTGTATTTAGGAAACGGTCATTCGCAGGCATGCAAGGAACGTTGGTTGGGGGATGACATCCTCAGGCCCAACGACCTAACACCGCCGCTGTGCGAGATCCGTGATTTATAGGATAATGACGTTTCAGGATGGAATTGGGATAGAGTTAGAGCTTGGCTAGGGCCAGTGGCTAGGAAGAGCCTGGGCGCCTCCGATCTATCGATCAATGACGCACAGGACGAGCTCATATGGTCCCCTAACCCGGGCGGGCTCTTCACCCTAGCTTTCGCCAAAATTGTCGCCAGAGGAAACTATGAAACGACCTCCACAACCTACCCTTCCGCCAAGTATTGGCACACATGTATACCAACCAAATGGTCCATTCTCATCTGGCGTCCCGCTCGTCGAAAACTACCTACGGACGATGCCATCAACTCCTTCGGATTTAGCCTTGCGTCCAGATGCCACTGTTGTGTGGAACACCAATCGGAATCCGCAGATCACGTCCTTCTCTCTGGTGAACTTGCCACTCAAATTTGGATGAACCTTCACAATAAGTTCAGGATTGTACCCATGACCGGGGGCATCAACGATCTGCTGGCCAGCTGAAACACGTCCCACGGGCATCAGATCGTCGCTGCCGTCGTCGTTTGGGTCTTATAGAAAAATAGAAACAAATACAGATACGAGGGCCGTCAGCTTCCGCCCCCACAATTGTACAGAGAGGTCGTTCGACAAATCTTCAAAAGGAAGAGGCGTTGTTCTCATGCCTCGCACCACTTTTGGGAATCCCTGGTCTGATCAGGGTACCGCGGGT
>JANAVB010029820.1:1732048-1792048 GCA_029216955.1 Iris pallida | reverse complement strand
GTTGCGGTTGAGGTCCGATCGGCAGGGGATCGGGCTCAGGTTCTGGTGAAGAAGAAGAAGTATGAGGAGTCCTGGAAGAAAAGACGACGGAAGAGGTAGCGGGAGGAGCAGGTCCCGGGAGTTCTCTTCCTTCTAAAATTTATTTCTCTCTTAATTTTTGTAGAAGATTTGTTGTTTCCATATTTGGTTTTAGATATTTAATCTGAACCATAAATTTAAATACAATCCAACGAATGAGATAGGGATGACAAGGGGGTGGACACAATAGGGGGTGAATCTGATCCCACCTCATATATATATATATATATATATATATATATATATATATATATATATATATGTTTAGTATAAGGGGTATATTATACCATGTGGATATGGAATAGGGATATCTTGGTGTACTATGTTATGTAGTGTTTGCGAGAACAAAAGTTTTCCAAGAAAACTAGTTTACAAACTAAGAAAGAAAAGTACAAAGGTACAATTTGATTCTGGGAAAGTACAACTGTAGGAATCTGATCAAAGATGATCACTTTATCCCTTGGACGATGCTATGTCGAAGAAGAAAGCCTTTGGAGAGTGCTGCAGCAACTTGGTCAGGAGATTATGACCATTAGTGATGCTTGAGAAGTGATTTGGAACTCTATTTATAGAGTTTTGAGATAACTGTCAGATAGTTACCCTGATTGGCACACAATTGCAATTGGCGTGCCATCATCCATTCGCGTGAACGGTTGGTTTAACTGGTTGGGACGTATGGCATTCTGTGAGAGAGATGCACTTGGTCGTAGGCAGTACCACGTGCACGTTCTTCGAGATTAGTGGCATACACGCCACATCATCTAACTGCTTCTGGATGAAAATTGATCAAATAGCGCTAGTTGATAAGTGGCGCTTGGCACAATTTTCTGATTTGTGCCATTTGCTTCATATAGAATCTGAAGGAAGTGATTACCTCGTGCCAAATGATAAATAGTGCGAGGCTGTTGTCAGTCATAATTGAAAAAATATGACCTAATCTTCTCGAGCACCGCATGCTCGAAATTCGAAAGGATTTTCCTCGACTGATGCTTTGTCAGTCATTATGACAAGTGCTTCAACTTTCCGAGGAAGTTTACCACATGGGATCACGCGCCATTCATTTGTGGGCGCCATTTACTTTTGAGTGCCATTTGTTTTCTGAGCGCCATTTGACTCTGAGCGCCATTTGTCCAGTGCAATATGTTCTTTGTAGCAATTTTTATCTTCTATAAGACCCCTTCAAAGTTTTCAAATTTGAAAATTTTTAAAATTTGAAATACTTTGAATAAGAAGAAACTTCACGCATTTGGCACACTACAAAAGCTTAACCGACCCCGAATTTTGCGTACAATTTGTGCAGCCGTTACACTTCAATTTTAGCTGTAAATATCTGAGAGGAGAGAGAAAAAGCTTTTACTTAAAAACTTCTTCTTCTCGAGCTCTTCGTCTTCCTCCTCTCCACTTTCAAAAGTTTTCGATCATCATCAACAACGGCCCCAAAGAAGTCGGCCACTGACAAGGACAAGGGAGTTGCCGGAGCTCCGTCGCGTACGTCACCAATGAGGGTGCTACAGTACACACCATCGTCGACAAGAGCCGAAGAGACAAACCCAGCACTTGAAGGTGATCATCGAAGAAGATGATGAACAGCATACCTAGCATCATTCGATAGCAGCGCCAAAAAAGCCAACGTCAACCACCTCTTTCAGAGTGCTGGTTGGCACTGTGCAATTTCACAAATAGTGCCACCTCTTTCAGAGTGTTGGCCAAAGCATATCCCGCACAAAATCAACAACTGTCATATGTACAAATTTTGAACTGTCATATGCGTAAATTTTGAATTGTATGCGCAAATTTTGAACTGTCATATGCGCAACTTTGGAACTGCTGCACTGCATGCGCAATCTAAGAACTGTTGTTCTATATGCGCAATTTTAAGGACTTATCATGCTTCATGCACAAATATTAATAAGATTGTCATAGTGCACAAACTTAGGATTTTGTCATATGCCATTTAGAGGCGGTTACACTGTATGCGTAATTTGTATTGTATATACAATTTAGAGATTGTGCTCATGGCCTGCTGAATTACACTCTTTATATTGGGTTGTCACCATAGCATTCGTCAACATAACATGCACAATTTGCACTGTATGCACAATTTAGAGATTGTCATATTTGTGAAGATTTTGTGCAGAATTTGAAATAATCTTTCATGATTTTGAACTTTGTTTCTTCCCTTGTAGTTGACCTTAGAGAAGATCCTCATGCAGAGATACCGGCCACCGCTTTTCGAGTATCAGAGTATCAAAAAGACTTATCTCATGTCTTCTTTCCTCAATATGACCTTCCTACTACTAGGAGAGCTCTGCTAGAGTCCCAAGATAACAGGACTCTACTAAGTCTGATGAATGGTGAACCCTTCATAAGTTTAGATCAGGTTCCCCACAAGAAACCAGCCTTCTTATTTAGCGAAGCTATTGAAAAGGACTCTTAGCCTAAGTCGAAGTGAGAAAAGTGAGTTTATCAGAGTAGAGATAGATTAATGTATCTCATCGATATGATGAAACATCTATCTCTATCCCGTTATGCTCATGCCAGCCATCCTCGAAACATGGCATGGGATCTGACTCCTTTCCAACAGGCTAGGTTTAGAAGGATATGTCATAGAGTAGGGCCTCAGAGGAGGGACATTTTCTTCCGTTCATCAGAGAGGCATATCACCCACTTGAGAGGCCTAAGACTGAGTTGTGTGTCGGCTGAGGATTCGTCTCTTGTGATTCCAGTCAGAATACCTTTCTTTGCGAACATATTTGCTAAAGTCAGAGGTGTCACGACCCGCACCCGCTTTTCGGATACGAGACGTGTCCAAGCCAGCCTACGCCACAGAGTCGATGGTAGAACGCTGTCACGGCCAAGATGCTCAAAATCAAAAAATATAACATATATGCTCATTCACATTACTAAATCAATTACAACATTTACAACATTTATATTTAAAGAAAATACAAAGTTCTCACAATTAATAAAAAAGATAAAACTGCTATCTATTTCTAGGTTTCTATCTGTAAGTACACCCGTATCTCCCAAAGCTAAGAGAAGCCACAACTAACCTGAAAAATATTGGTTTCCAGTCAGGAATGGAACAAGTACACAAACCGACGGCAATACAAAAACACAAAAGAATTAACAAAACATGGAAATAATGTATGAGAGATGAAAACTAGAAAGTAATTGACATCATAGCAAGCGGTGAAGAAAACAAGGAATCAAATAAAATACAACTATCTACGTGATTTGAAATATCTAGTTCGACATGTGAACGACTAAGGGGTAAATACGGCACCCTGCACGTGTCGTGTGCAGCTGCTATCAGTCAAGATTAGACATATTGGGATAGATAAGGGATATTTCACACGTCTACTAAGATATTTCTTCGGCCAGCTAGTACTCATGGAATCAGGTCGCAAGCATGGTAATCATGAGAATGACAGTCAAGAATATATAATAAATCCATGATACTAATCTTCGTGTGACGAGCGTGTCAACAAGCAGCAAGACATATGTATAAACATGAAATAAAAAGACTACTATGAATCGAAAGCAATCAGAAAGTGCACTTGCCAGATGTCCTTTGCTGGTGAAACCGATAATACCATACCACTCAGTGAGCCACACAGTCAACACATGCAAAAAGTCTTCGAATGCTAAAATAAATATTACCAATGTTCTCAGAATAATCAAATTAGCTAGGATTGCCTGTTCTTAAGTCCAATTCTGGATACAGGGGCAAAACGGTAATTTTGGATCAAAACGGTGTCCGTCGTTGGACCCGCTTTGCACCGAAAAGCGTGCTTGAATCAATAGTCTCTAAAGTCATCAAACTATATGTCAACAGGTCTAATTTTCCGATACAAATCCAACTGTATGTCCAGAGTTGGATTCCGGCGGGCCGTGCACAAAATCGTCGGTTGAATCGGACCATGGGGCCCGCAAAATGGCGATCCGATCAACTGTCTCAGAATCGGACCAAACTTGGCATATAGGACTAGAAAAATGATATGGTCCTGTTGGTGTAAATTTTGTCTCGATTTGACGAACGTGCATAAAGTAATTAGAAAATTTGCACAGAGGTCGATACGGTAAATTTTGACGGATACGCATCAAATTCGTCGCGCACACGCAACTAATTTAAATTCCGTCAAAGTCCACACATCCACGAAATCGATACGCACCTTTCGGAGATTTCGGTTCACGATCACGTCGCCCGGATTGGCGGGACGCACGTCGTATTGAAGGATTTTATTCTTTTAAAATTAAACAGGTTTTTTGGTAAACTTTGGGATTCGATTTCTCGACACGTAGTTGATGATTTCTAAATCCACAAAAAGGGTTGCGAAGTCCTATATGTTGTCTGCAATATCCTTTAATTAGTTTTCTAAAATTCCTAACATACAGATCATAAAACACCTTCCAAGTTGGGTCTTTGGGACGGGTTCCTGTCCTATTTTTTGACAGGTTTTTCCATCGACTTTGGGTCAATTTTTTGGGCAATATAGATTTCCTAAAATCAGACTAATTACTGGGAATCGAAGGTATATATATCAAGATTTTACCTGAAGAGATAGCTCAGAAAATGATCGAGCGACGAGTGTGGATTTCGACCACGAAGTTGAGATCGAACTGGGCTGTCGCTGCCGTTCTTCTGTCCGCGCGAGCGCGCTGTCTCTGGCGGCTTCGGCTACGTGCGGCGGTGGCGCCAGCAGCGAGTGGCTGCCCAGGTGACTGGGGATGGGGCGTGGTTAGGTTTTCCCTCTCTCTCGAGCATATATATGCACAGCCGTGGTCGGGTTTGCGTTAGGGACTCGGCCGGGTCGGGTTTGGTTTGTGGGCGTGCTACTGCTTCTTTTGCTTTCTATGGGACGTTGGGCTCGAGCCTGGGGAGTGAGACCCTGGGCGAGGCTGGGATTTTTTGTATTTCTTTTTATTTCCTATTTCTATTTTAGCAACTAATATTTATATATATATATATAGAGAGAGAGAGAGAGAGAGATGATCCGCGAGCTCTGCCCTTGAGCGCCGCGTTGGTGACTTCTGCGAGATCTTTCCGTCGACTCCGGCTTGGCCTTGGCCAGGGCGGCGCCTGGATGACAACTAAATCTTTCGCGGAGGCGGTCGCCGGCAGGGCTGAGGCTCCCCCTCGCCTTGCTGCTCGATCGATTTCCACTTTCAAACGATCACCATCGATTTCTTTTTCTGAGGACGAAGAAGATGCCCTAGCAGTCCCTCTGAAATATGCTCTCATTGGAAAATTCTCTCATAGCAAACCTCCTATTGAGGCTATCCGCAAAGTCCTTCAAGGGTTTGAATTTAAGGGTTCGATTAAAGCTGGAGTGATCGATCGTAAACACATCCTGATACGGCCTAGTATAGAAGCAGATTATCTTTGTCTTCGTTCAAAGGACACATGGTTCATTGCTCGTGCCCCTATGCGGTTATTCAAGTGGAAGGCTGATTTTACCCCTGTAATCGAATCTGCTCTCATGCCAGTTTGGGTTAACCTGCCCGATCTTCCTCATCACTTGTATGCGAAGGAGGCTTTGTTTGCAATCACCTCAGCAATAGGCACTCCACTGAAGATCGATCGAGCCACGGAGGAGTTGGCGCGACCGAGCATGGCACGGGTGTTTGTGGAGATAGATGCGGGAAAACCTATTCAAAGGCAGATCAGGATCAACCTTTCCAAAGGCCGGAGTTTTTGGCAGTCGGTAGATTATGAAAATATTTCCCTATATTGTTCTCATTGCTTTCATCAAGGACATAAAGTAGATTCGTGTAAACTTAAGAACAAGGGGAAGACTGTACAGCAAGAGGAGAGAGTTGAAGCTGTCATCAATGATCACCTAGACACGCGTCGGGCTACTAATACTCCAGAGAAATCTTATTTAATGTCGCGATTGGAACGTTGATCAACCGGGTTTAACTGCCGTCATTACTTCCTCGGTTGCTGTTCGCACACAAACCGTTGCCGTGACGCCTCCAAACCCTCCATTAGTGGCTGATACTCTTGCACCCAACCCTCTTCTGAGCGAGAACGTCCAGGAACCCAGCCTTCAGCCAGTCTTAACCGACCAGGTGGCGATTAATATAGATCAAGTGACTGGTTCGGCAGCTATCAACGAAGTGGCGGTAGTGGTCATCCCGACAGTGATTGATTCCTCATCACCCGCGGACATGGAAGAAGGAGAATGGAGGGGGATGCCTACCAGATGGGCTGACATTGTTGAGGAGGAGGAAACTGCTGTTCGGGAGTGCACTGATCATGCGGAGCCGGTAGAGCGGGACATGCAAGTCGAGGATGAAGAGAGTGATGATGCTTCAAGGAGAGTGTCTGCTGCCCAGGACCCTTCGAGTAGTCAGGAATGTGAGCACCCTGAATTTTGGGTTAATTTTTTATTTTAATTTTACTTTCTGATTAATTTAGTTTCAATAAATAATTATTTTTTTATTTATCCTTAAGTATACTTTCCCGTGCCTTTGATATTTGGAGTATCAGGGATGTTCAACTCTGGAAATCTTCTTCACGAGTTGTTTAGTAGACAGGATTACCTTCATGATGGTATATAGTGTCCCATTCAAACTTGTTTCCTTGTACTCTTTTTGCTCTGCACAACTTTGGGTCGATTTAGACCATTTGATTATTAATTATTTTTCCCACTCTTTTTCTTGATCATTATTAGCATGTTACCTTGACTTTTAATTTGGGAGTGCAAGACCAGTCGTTCCCTTGAAACCAACTTATCATCCATGATCTACTTGAGACGCTCTTCACCCATGACCTTCGTGTCCCACTCAGACACGTCATTTTGTGCTCCATTTGCTTCGCACAAATTTCCTGACATGTGATCCAATTTTATTTCATCCCACGGTGTCGCATTCATTTTCCAACATGATTTGTGGGTACCCTGTCGACCAAAACCTGTCAGCCCCAAATATGGACATAGCCCACATTGAGCCTACTACCCGTACGATACTTGGGTCCCATTTATTGGAATCTCCATGTGCTACTTATTTGTCAATGATCATCAACACTTATTTTTATTTGATTTTTGTACAATGTCCGGTTTTGATCTAACCCGGCTTGACTGAACCCAACCCCAGCTCTATGTTACTCTCCATCACCATCACCCTCAGCCTCATTACCCTTGAAAAATACTAATTACTCATTCTACTTATTTTTAATATTTATTGAAAATTTTTGTTGATTTAAATCCTATAGGAATAACCTAATTTTCCTATAATAAAACTCTAGCCTTTGGATTCTCCAAACAAATCCTATCCATTAATTCCTACATGCAACTTTTTCCCCAATCCCTTTAGCAGCCATGGCCGGCCCTAAATTCAATAGGATGAGAATATTCTCATCTCTCTCTCTCTCTCATTAAATTATTCTTATCTCTTTCTCTCTCTCTCTATTTTTCCCACACACCATTTCAATAACAACCACCAACAGCATCCTCAAGTGGCCGACACCCCTCCTATGCCCGAGCTCAACAGTTCCTCCTCCTCCCTGGCATGTATCGTCGGCCACCACCGCCACCCACCAGTCTCCTCCACTTTCCTCCTCCTCTTCACCATCAAAACCAACCACCATCACCATGGCCCAACCACCACCCTCACCACACCCGACCACCATCACCACCGTGACCATCACCACATCCGTCGTGCCGTTGTGCCCTCGTCGACCGGGCTTGGTCGCGCAGCCCCGCATGCAGCAGTGGGCAGCAGCAGCCGGGAACTCCCTAGCCGCGCGCGTATAGCGCTGGCCGTGCGCCATCGCCGGCCACCGTGGCTCCGGCGACCCCCACGCGGGTGCGCCCTACCCTGGCAAACTCTCCCATGACGGCCGCCGTCCTCCGGGATGCGCCGTCGAGGCGATTCGTATGTTTCGCACGATGTTCCGTCGTGACGCGCGCAGGAACGATCCAGATTTTGCGTTCCGTCGCAGCGACTTCACGTACGTTTTTCTGGGAATTCGACCATTGGATCGGCGATTTCTTCGCTCCGTCGCAATCTCGGTATATCCACCTTCACTCCTGCCAATTTTCATCCGTTGATTTTGTCGTTTGATACATCAAAACTGGCCACCAAGTTGACCGTTTAAATTGTATTAATTTTGGACAGTTTTGCGGAGTCAACTTCGTCAGCTTGTACCTCCTCCACCGCAGCTCCATTTGGCGTGCTACCAGTTCCTGTGAGAAGCAGGTATAACCCTCTTGCTACCCCTCCAGTTTTGTTTCATTGTGAGCTTGTTTGATTGGTTGAATTCGACGCCAAAGTTGGCCGTCCGAATTCGTAATTTCTAACTTGTAAAATTTTATTTTTGAACACGGGACTCCATATTTCATTTCTGACACCACCAGTAGACTCGTGGCATCGTTCTGGCATATTTTCATATAAAATTTGTTAGATTTGGAGGACGTGGGCCCTGACACTTTTTTCGGTACAAAGTGGGTCCTACAGTCCGGGTCAACGGAACTTTTTGACGCCGGCTCATCGGAATCCAATTCCGGATATACCGTTGAGTTCATATCGTCATTCTGGACTCGTTGACATATAATTTGCTAGGTTTTGGTGGACATTAGATTTGGCACGCATTTCGGTGCAAGTCGGATACCAATATCCGGGTCAACGGGTCATTTTGAGATCGGCTCATCGGAATCCAATTTCGGATATACCGTTGAGTTCGTATAGTCATTCTGGACTCGTTGACATGTAGTTTTTCGAGTTTGACAATATTGGCTCCGGCACGCATTTTTGTGCAAATCGGAATTCTAATGTTCTGGTCAACGGACCAAATTGAGATCGGGTCAACGGAATCCAATTCTGGAGATACCGTTGGGTTCGTATCGTCAGTCTAGTTTCGTGAACATATAATTTGTTATATTTTATAGACTTGTTTTTTTGCACATATTTTGGTACAAAACGGCTCCGACACGGATACCGTTTTGATCTGAAATTACCTTTTTGCCCTTGTGTCCAAATTGGACCGATGGGGAGACTATCCTAGCTAATTTGACCATTCTGGACACATTAGCGATCTTTATTTCATCATCCGACAATATTTGTTGATAATTTCTCTAATTTTTACCTTTTTATAATTAATTAATAATTAATTCTTATAATGTTCGTATTTCGGGATTAGTATAACGAAACTGAGCTCAGTCAATTCCAGTGATCTCACACCGCTAAAATTGACAAGATGGACACATGGATCACTATAATAAGATTATCAAATTTACCGTTGATCTTCTTATCTCGATTTGTGTGTCATAAGTTTCGACGTACGAATAACGAAGTACACGTTATATCTTTAATAATTAGACTAGAATTGACCCTGTTTGACCAGAGTTGACCAGTTGACCCAAAGTCAACTGTAAGCCAACACTTGACCTAGTTTGACTAGATTATTGACCGGAGTTGACCTAGAGTTGTTTTGACTTAGAAGAACCTAGGATAATATAGATTACTTGTAAAGTTTTATTTATTACAACTTGAACACCTTGTAACCTGTGTTGCTTTAAATAGGACTCTGTGGCTTCAGTTGGACCCCCCTATACTTATCAGTTGTTCAGGTTATCAGGCGAGTACATTCTTTGATCATTTTATATCATGTTTAGAATTATTTTTTTGCTTTAAATTACTTTACTTGATATTGTCACGTTGGTCACACGGATTGGTACTATATGGATCTTTTTATGAGATGTTATCCCCCTCGGGAGCATCGGATACTGCATGTTTTGTGCGTTTCACGAATCATCATGTATCTCTATGCTTCCTCTGATTCACGAATCGCTTGTGACACATGTACTCTCATGTTCACAGAGCCATCATAAATTGCCTTCATGTATCACTCATTTTATGAGCCATGTAAAGTTTCACGAATCTTAACATAACTTGAACAGATCCTTGTGTATTGATTGGGGATGGGGGAGTAGAAATAGGCATGTGAATATTATCCAATTAGATGTAGTCATGAATAACTCTCTTAGCTGTAGTCATGAATCTCCTATGCCATTCACATGTTTATATTTTACTCTGACTCACTAGTCACTGTTAGTTCTCTATGTATAGTAGATATTTCTATTACAGTTCTCTCTCTCTGTTTACATACTGTATTTCCTTCAGATTATGTATCTTACTTTACTGCATGATTATATTTTCTAACCTACTATGATCTGTTGAGATGTATTGTGCTCGCTCCTGTCCTGACTGGACCTGTTGATAAATTTTACAGATAGCTTGGAGGTTGCCAGCTAGCCTAGAGGAGACACATTAGAGGTTGTTTAGTTAGCTATTTCAGTTGTTTGGAGTTTTATTTACTTTATGGATTACTGTATTTGAGCTTTGAGACGTATTTTTGGGTTGTGTATCTTAGACACTTAGACTTCTACCTGTTGTATCTCTTTTGGATTTCATGTTTTATCTATCTTCTATTATACTCTACCTTAGATGTGATTGAGTTTACATTCTGCTATGTCACCCCCATTCGGGGAGTATAAACTGCTTAGCCTTATACTGTTAGATGCATGAGACCTAGGACAGCGTTCTACCGTCGACACTGCGGCGTAGGCTGGGCGTTGTTACGTTCTCGTACCCTAACCCTAGGGTGCGGGTCGTGACACGTTTTTAGTGGTGGCCCATGTAGGTCGAGTTTATGTACTGGTATTCGAACTAGAGTACCACTACAGCCTGCAGTAGGATTAAGATATATTTTTTGAAGGTACTCAATCACAGTTAGGATCCCCTGAGAGATTCCTGGGACGACCCTTGAGAATCTTATTTTAACTTCGATTTGAAAACTCTTTTCCCTTGATTGATTTATCTTTACTTTCTGTTGTTAAATTTGATTTTGATGGATTATTGTTGAATTTGAGTTTGTATTTATTGATTTTGATGGATGATTATTGAATCTTAAATCTTGATGTTAGTTGTGGCATCTGAGTTTGTATTTATATGATTTGAAGGATTTTTGTTCATTTTTTTTTTGAATCTTGATGTTCGTAAATAAATTTGATTTTTGGGTATTCATTGTTGATTTAATTTAATTTTTGTCAAGATAAAATTATATGGGCTAGGTCATCTAAGTTTTGGAATCTAGTCTTCTATAGTCACGTTAGCCAGCATGGTGAGGACATATAGTCTGATTTTGGATGTATTTCTCGGGTGTAGGAATTTAAGGTTTTTGCAGCCAAGCTAGCGGCATCGCAAAAATGTTAAATACCACGATTCTAGAGGTATGTGCCTAAGTCGAGGACTTTGTGATTATCGTAGCCTTGCTTACTAGTATGACGAGGATTTAGAGTACCATGATTTTGGATAGACCCATATGATTATCAGATTGTACCTTAAATATTTTCGAACATGTTTTCTCTACTTTTGTTTCAGTCCTTCAAAAAAAAGGAAGTTATTATTTGTTTTGTTTTGCTTCTCATTATTTAACTTAGGAGTAGCTTTAGCTATTTTTATAAACCTTTGTATAACTTCTTACTATGAATTTCTTCTTAATACAATGAATCGATGATTTTGCTAGACCTTATCTTGGATTTGATATTTAGCTCTGGGTTTCAAAATGGTTCCTTTCTTAAATAGATAAGCAGAACAGATTTTATCGTTATTTCTTCTTGTTATTATTATTGTATTAAATAATGATAATAATAATAAAACTGTCTTGAGTTTCCCCAATCACCTACTTTGTAATCTTGGTAGAAATCTAAATGTTGGTCTTGATATAGAATTTGATTTTTATAATAGGACACGATATATATATATATTGGACACAGACTCTTTGCCTGACACGTATGCATGCTACACTTGATTTTCCACCTATCTAAATACATATTAATATGTTGTTGATGTTTAAATTGTCAAAATCCCAATATTTCTGGTTTTCTGCTTTTCCATTTTAAATTTGTAATTCAAATATAGATTTCATGTTATTAGTTATGTTTACATCACTGCACATGTATGTTATACGTAGGGTTTCAATTCAAAAATTTTAGTTGAGTTTTGTGTTTGAATTTGTCAAATCTAAGACTGTGTGTATATTAACCCTTCATATTGGATTTTAAATGTTAGTTCAATTGTTGTTTTAAATGTAATGTTTTGAGCTATATACATTGTGGTATGTAGGGATATAAATTTAGGTTTCGTATTCTTACATGTTAGGTTGTGATAAACATTGGGTTGGTTGATGTTCAAATTTCTCTAATATCCTAAAACTGAATACATGTTAACATTTTTTTACATTGATTTCCATGTTTAGTTCACTTTCAGATTTAATAAGTAATATTGAACCGTATGCATAGCTAAATGTATGGATAGTATGTTAGGGTTTCTTCTCTATCATGTTAGGATGTATTGGAAGCATTGAGTTA
This sequence comes from Iris pallida, assembly GCA_029216955.1. Classification (NCBI taxonomy): domain Eukaryota; kingdom Viridiplantae; phylum Streptophyta; class Magnoliopsida; order Asparagales; family Iridaceae; genus Iris; species Iris pallida. Next base: position 1,779,593 of record JANAVB010029820.1, on the reverse strand, counting down.
GTTGTGATGGTCAAACCCTAAATTCTGAAACTGCATTATGTTAATATTGTACTGGTTTAAATGTTAGCTTATTTTCAAATTTTGTATGTAAATGCTAAACCAAAATCGGTTTTAACCTTTCAATACTAAGCTATACCCTGTACAAGGACACACACACCCTAACTTAGTATACACTGCCATGTAAACCTAAACTTTCCTTTCTATGTTATGTTCATATACATGTATAGATATATATATACAGTTTATGCATACATGTTATAATGTATATAGATACATAACTAAATCTCTACCTCTTTATATATATATATATATATATATATATATATATATATATATATATATATATATATATATATATATATATATATGGTTAGCCATGCACGTTATGAGTAAATAGGTTGTGTGTTGTAGATTGTTTAACCAATATGCCATGAGTAGTGTAACTGGATAGCTATTGTTTTGAAACCCAAATCCTCCTATACTCTTCATGTATATTTCACATACACCCATGCCTACTATCTAACCATATGAACATGTCCACATACACCCATACACATACGAACAACATAATCTTTACATAATGCTAGCTTTTCCCTCTCTAATGCTATATATATAAATATAGTGTGATTGGATTTCAATGCAATTGACTTTCATTCTTTAACTTTTGATTGTGATTTTTCTTGAATAGTACCCCTTTATAGATAATTGGTAGTTATCTTTAATTATTTTTTATGAGTACCATTTTTATATAGAATGGTAGACTGCCTTACAGTTTTGATGATTTGTTATCTTTTCTAGGTTAGCACCCTAGATTGCTTGTGTGTTTTGATACCCTATGACCGTTTCGGTTAGCATGACTAGTATACCTAGATGAGACTTTCACTACCACCGTATGCCATGATCCTGTATGTCGTCCTTTTTAATTGTCACCCTCATTTCCCGTATTTCCTGTATTTCGTATTTATACTCGTATCTGGATTTTTGGCATGTATTTTTATTTTTCTCAACTTGTAGAATTTCGGTATTTCTCGTATTTTGGGTTTTGACATGACTCGGTTTTAATTGGATTGGGTTTGGTTTGGTTTAATGTGTATTGGAACACCTTAGCCTATACTCCACCCTCAACACACCACACCGAACCCTCTTTAAAACTCTACCAACTTTTTCTCTCTCCTCATAAACCTCCATTAATTTCTTCTTCTCCTTCCTCTACACAACACTCTTCTCCTTCCTCTCCACAACACCAACCCATAGGCAAGTGCACCTTGCCACCACATGAGAACCCTATTTTATTTGTCCATTTGCTAGTTTAGGACATGGTGATCAACATTAGAACTTGGTATTTTATGATTTGGAGTCTCCATTGTTCTAGATCTAAGTTTTCCCTATTTTCGGTTTTGCATAGTTTTGATCTATTTAAGTTGGATTTTTATGGGTTTTGATGTTTCCATGTAGAAGAGAGTTCAATTCCACCCTGGTTGGAACTTTGGAAATCCGGATTTGGAGTTCAGATGGCCAAGTTGTGATGCTTTGAACTTTTGGGAGCCATTGGAGCTTCTTCTCGGCCATGGAGAAGAAGACCCTGTCCCTGCGTGCGTGCCTTTGCGCGTACGCAGCTCTCATGCGTGCGTGCTTTTGTGCGTACGAAGCTCTCCTGCGTGCGTGCCTTTGCGCGTACGCAGCTCTCATGCGTGCGTGCTTTTGTGCGTACGCATCTCTCATGTGTGCATGCTTTCGTGCGTACACAGCTCTCATGCGTGCGTCCCTTTGTGCGTACGCAGCTCTCATGCGTGCGTGCCTTTGCGCGTACGCAGCTCTCATGCGTGCGTGCCTTTGCACGTACGCAGCTCTCATGCGTGCGTGTTTTGTGCGTACGCAGCTCTCATACGTGCGTGCTTTTGTGCGTACGCAGCTCCCCTGCGTGCGTGCTCGTGTGCGTACACAGCTCCCCTGCGTGCGTGTTTTGTGCGTACGCAGCTCCCCTGCGTGCGTGCTTTTGTGCGTACGCAGCTCCCCTGCGTGCGTGCCCTTGTGCGTACGCTACTCCCCTGACCCCTTGCTTAATCCATTGGCTCTTGGAGTATTGGTTTTATTTCTCGACTTGGTTCCTCTTTTGTGGATTGGGTTTTCCTGAGATCTGTTCAACACAGCACGACTATCTTGACCCGACACGGCCTAACACGGTTTTCAAGTAATTGTTTATGACTAGTACGATTCTCGGGATTTTCTGTGGATTATGATTCTGGTATTTTCTGATCTCCTTGCTAGTGACCCAGTGGGGTGCACACCTAACTTGTGACTTATAATTAATCCTTGTGACTTGATAACTGGATAGTGGTCCATGGCGGCGCACTCCTGACTTGTAGCATGACTTGATAACTTAACGCTGTTGTGACGGCTAACTTAAATTGACCTGCCTTGACACCGTGGGTAGTTCTTTCTTGCTTGCTTGTTAAATCCACTTGTCTTGTCTTGCATCATGTCTAGGATGAAACTCCTGAGTACCACGGTCAGGAGTATCTACTAAAATGGATTAAGGTTAATAACTAGAATAACACAGTAGTCATGAAGAGATGACACAGCTACAGGCAATCCCGTTACCTGGGCGCTCTTGGGATCTGTAGCCTGCCGACGAGTAGGGCACATTTCCAGCACACTGTCATGTGTTGCACCTTCTAAGTCACCTAAGGGTACATGCGTTCCTGGACGATGTACCCACCTGAATTCAACCCCTAATTTTTGACCTGGGTAACCTGGATGGTCTGCAGGGCTTATGGCTGTGGAATAATCTCACTGCATCTTATTAGTAATTAGGCTTGTGATAACCCTAGTTAGTTAAAGTAGTAAGCCGTAGTATTTGCTTGGCCATGATTGATTGAATGAGGCCTAACCAGCCTAGCCATGTCTTGATCCAGTACAAGATTACTTTCTGTCTTGATTTCTTACATTATTATCTTGCCGATAAATGGTGGAAAACCAAGTTCTGTTCAGACGAAGGGTTACAACCCCGGTCCTTGTTTGGTTTACGGGTTGTAACCTGGTTATCGGAATAGTTCCATGGTTATCTCGTCGTATATCATCCTGACATATTTTCGTAAATTTTAGTTTTAATATTAGATTTTGTGCTGATTGCTGGCTTTTGTTCTTATTTCGTGGCCCCCTTGTGGCACTTGCTCTTTCTGGGGTTGACCCAGCTGGTTTTATGTGGCCAGATTTCGGAGCAGCTCCCGAGGATCTATCAAGCTTCCAGCCCAATGGTGACAACTAGACGGAACCCGGGCCAAGAGTGGGTTTTCTTTTTTGTCTTGCCCACTTCATTGTAAAACTATTCTTTTGAAGAGTTTAGCCGACGAGCACCTGTTATCTCGATTGCACTTTACTTACTGTCTGCCTACGGGCTGTAACATGATTGACAGATCCTAGGGTTGATCATGTATGACTAAACTCTTGCTAGTCCTGACATTTTGTAACGACTAGCTTCATGATCAGCTGAATATGTAATGTTTGGGACGCCTTACTATTGTATATTTAATGATCATACTTCTTGTAACCTTTTACTTACTTGCTTGTGATTGAGACACTAGGCTTGTTCATGACCTTAAGAGACTGTTGGCTTGTAGATAAACTCTCATATATCTAGACAACCGTGACCGTATATCGAGGTGGTTTCCATTTCAATATACGTAGCTGGCTATGTCTGCCTCCGCTCTCCAGTATTCTGGTTCTGGGACGTGACATGGTTTAAGTGGTGGCCCATGCAGGTCTTGTAAATCAAGATATGTGAGAGTTTACCAGATAGATGTCTCAATCAGTACTCGTCCTTGATCTCTGCTTGTATCCTCTGAATCCCTGGATTCTTGCCCTGATCCGGTGCTTATATCATTGATCTGTCCTGGTCCTTTCCTTATTGTTCTCTGTGTCGTCTTCTTCAGCGGTACTATACCTGGTCCTACCGATCAACGAGGTGGAGCACTTCCCGTGGGTCAGCAGCAACCCGGAGATCAAGTCCAGCATTCCGGGGTAGCCTCCAGAGTTGTGCCTACTGGAGGAGAGTCGCCAGTTTGGCCCGTCCAGCCCGCAGAGCCAGATGATGGTACCTTAGTAGGCCTCATCAGAACCTTGATAGCTTCCCAGGATCGTCGAAGCGACGCCCTGCACCAGACAGTGCAAGATGCTTTGACCCGAGGCAGACATCCAGGGAACCAGGCGACAAACAGCTTCAAGCGATTGAACCCTCCTTTCTTCGACGGCAGCGAGGATGCGATTGCCGCGGATGCATGGCTTCAGGATACCGAGGTGATTCTGGATGTAGCTAGGACACCCGAGAATGAGAAGGTAGCGGTGGTACGCCTGCAGTTGTTGGACTTGGCTCGCAGTTGGTGGGCGGCGCAAGCCATGGGATTAGTGGCACCCATTGCTTGGGCAGTGTTTAGAGAGAGATTCCAGATGAAGTATTTCGATGCTGTGGCTCGGTACGACCTGCAGACCAGATTTACCAACTTGAAGCAAGGAGGCAGAACAGTCGACAGTTATGCATCGGAGTTTTCTAGACTTAGTAGGTTTGCCCCCACCTTGGTGGCGACCGAGTTTGATAGGGCCCAGCGGTTCCAGCAGGGACTGCATTTAGAGACCTTGTTGGCGGTTGAGCAGTTAGAGCACCAGACGTTTGATGCAGTCTTGAGAGCAGCTAGGAGGCACGAATACACCTCCCAGAGGATCGTGGATAGGACCGGAGGTAGGAAGCGGTCCCACAGTCAGATGTACCAATTATCAGCTCCAGCCCCGGCAGCTAGGGGATTGACCATTGGAACTCCGAGGCGGGCGGCCTCAGTAATGTCGGTTCAGTATTCGACCCCGACGTACCCGCAGCAACAGAAGCAGAAGCAGACTTCCGCGATGGGATGTTCTCATTACGGGAAGCCAGGGCATATGGTGGCAGACTATCGCAGGGCGCAGGGATTGTGCCTGGCTTGTGGAGCAGCAGATCATAGGATAGGGGCTTGCCCGAATAGGGGTGGTTCATCAGCATCCAACCCTTCTAGCTCTTCGGTGAGAGGACCGGCCCCAGCACCAGTTCAGCAGCAGTAGTATCAGTCTTTGAGGCCCTTGCCGCCTCAGTCTCAGGCATTCCAGCAACAACACCCCCAGCAGTATGCACAAGCCCAAGCTCAGACCCAGAATAGGCAGAGAGGTTTCCAGCAGAGGGGACCAGCAGCCAGAGGACAAGGTCAGGCCATGATGATGGCTATAGAAGAAGAAGTTGCACCAGGTGAGGTTGTGGCAGGTACTATTCTCGTCAACTCTTCTCCAGCATCTGTATTATTTGATTCTGGTGCATCGCATTCATTTATGTCTGCAGGATTCGTGACACGGATAGGATTGGAGCACGAGTCATTATCAGTGAGGCTCAATATACTTACTGGTAATGGCCTTATGGGAGTAGATCGAGTATTTTCCTCGTGTCGGACCGTAGTTAGCGGTAGGGAGTTCCCCGCTAGATTCATAGAGTTTCCTATGGCAGACTATGATGTAGTCCTAGGCATGGATTGGTTGAGGAACCAGTATGCTAGGATAGACTGCCATATTAGCAAAGTTGTCTTTAGTATCCCCGGCGAGCCAGAGTTTTCGTTTTCCAGAGGCGCAGTGGAGCCATCTTCCCCAGCATTGCGTATGGCAGTAGCAGCAGTACAGTTACCCCAGATAGTTGAAGAGTTTCCAGATGTCTTTCCAAAGGAGCTTCCAGGGATGCCGCCGGAGCGGGAGATTGAGTTCACTATAGACTTGATTCCCGGGACAGCACCAGTATCAGAGCGAGTCTACAGGATGGCGCCTTCAGAGTTGGAAATTTATACAAAATGATTGAAGAACTGAGGACCAAGGGATTCATCCGTGGTAGTGGATCGCCTTGGTGAGCCCCGATGCTTCTTGTGAAAAAAAAATGATGGTACGTCTAGGCTATGTGTTGATTATCGTACCTTGAATTCGATGACAATCAAGAACAGATACCCTCTTCCGAGGATAGATGACTTGTTTGATCAGCTCAGAGGGGCTTCAGTGTTCTCGAAGATCGACTTGCGGTCGGGATACCACCAGATCAGAGTCAGAGAGCTGGATATCCCGAAGACAACATTCAGATCGAGGTATGGACATTGGGAGTTCCTTGTTATGCCCTTTGGAGCGACCAATGCGCCGGCCGTATTCATGGACCTCATGAATCGCATTTTCATGCCTTACTTGGATCAATTTGTGATCGTGTTCCTAGATGACATCCTGGTCTACAGTAAAAGTGAAGCAGAGCATGAGCAGCATCTCAGAGTCGTCCTCCAGACGCTTAGGGAGCATCAGTTGTACGCCAAGTTCAGTAAATGCGAGTTCTGGCTCGATCGTATTTCATACTTGGGTCACATCATTACCCGAGAAAGAGTGGAAGTGGATCCCCAGAAGATTGTGGCTATCGAGTCATAGCAGGTACCCAGCTCAGTGGCAGAGGTTCGCAGCTTTCTTGGATTGGCCGGCTACTACCGGCGGTTCATTTCGGATTTTGTAAGGATTTCAGCGTCGATGACCCAGTTGAACCGCAAGGATGTGCCATTTGTTTGGACAGCAGAATGTCAGGAATCATTTGAGAAGTTGAAGCGAGGTTTGATAACGGCTCCCATTCTCATCCTTTCAGATGGGACCGCAGGATTCACAGTTTATTACGACGCTTCAGGCAGAGGATTGGGATGTGTCTTGATGCAGCATGGGAAGGTAATATCTTATGCGTCACGTCAACTACGTGATCATAAGAAGAATTACCCGATCCACGACTTCGAATTGGCGGCGGTAGTATTTGCTTTGAAGTTGTGGAGACACTACCTGTACGGAGATAGAGTGGAGATCTTTACTGATCATAAGAGCCTGAAGTATGTTTTCACCCAGAAGGACCTTAATATGCGGCAGAGAAGATGGCTCGAGCTACTGGTGGACTATGATGTGGATTTGCAGTATCATCCCGGGAAGGCCAACGTTGTAGCAGATGCATTGAGCAGGAGAGCCGGAGTTTATTTCCTGACGGCACAACCAGAATTATTGGTAGATCTTTAGAAGATGGGAATTGAAGTGGTTCTTCCAACCAGCGTGGCATTGATGGCCAGCCTACAGGTTCAGTCCAGCATAGTTGAGAGAATCCGGGTGGCGCAGTCAACAGATTCCAAGATCCAGTGACTCAGAGCAGAGTGTGAAGCAGGAAGAAGGCCAGAGTTATGTATCCATGAAGACGGTACACTTCGGCACGGCACTCGTCTTTGTGTACCCAGTGGAGATATCATACAGAAAGTCATGGCAGAAGCCCACAGTTCGTAATATTCTATTCATCCGGGTGGTACGAAGATGTACCGTGATATTCGTCAGCATTTCTGGTGGAATGGCATGAAGAGGGAGATAGCCCGGTTTGTCTCTCGGTGTTTGGTTTGCCAACAGGTTAAGGCTGAACATCAGAGGCCTGCTGGACTTCTTCAACCCTTACCGATCCCAGAATAGAAATGGGAACATATAACCATGGATTTCGTGACCGGATTGCCCAGATCTCCGACCGACAGAGATGCTATTTGGGTAATTGTGGACAGGCTTACCAAGGTAGCACACTTTCTCCCATTCAGAGTCGGACAGTCGACGGTACAGTTAGCAGAGATGTATCTCAGGCAGATCGTCAGGCTTCACGGTGTGCCAATCAGCATCACCTCGGACAAGGATTCAAGATTCATATCACACTTTTGGTGCAGCTTGCAGAAGAGTTTGGGGACTCGCCTTCAATTCAACTCAGCTTATCACCCGCAGACGGATGGTCAATCAGAGCGCACAATCCAGACCCTTGAAGATATATTGAGATCCTGTACCCTTGACTTCGGTGGTTCATGGGAGAATCATCTGCACCTGGTGGAATTCTCGTACAACAACAGTTATAAGGCCAGTATCCAGATGGCACCTTTTGAGGCTCTTTATGGCAGGAAGTGCAGATCCCCGCTAGCATAGGACGATATCGGGGAGAGACAGATGCTCGGACCCGAATTAATTTCCCAGACGGTTGAAGTGGTCAGGATGGTCAGAGATCACCTCCGAGTTGCCCAGGACCGCCAGCGCCATTGGGTCGATGCTCATCGGCGTCCCTTAGAATTTGCTGTCGACGACCATGTATTCCTTAGGATCTCGCCTAACCGCGGCGTCATTCGCTTTGGCGTACGGGAAAAGCTTAGTCCTAGGTATATAGGGCCGTTCGATATTCTAGAGCAAGTAGGAGATGTATCCTATCGTCTCGCTCTTCCGCCGTCGCTAAGTGAGGTGCATGATATATTCCATGTGTCCCAATTACGACGGTATATTCCGGACCCGAGCCACATCCTAGACCATTCGGAATTGGTTGTTGGTACCAACCTTTCGTATGAGGAGAGGCCCATGTCTATATTGGACCGAAGGGAGAAGATACTCAAGAACAAGACTATTAAATTAGTCCGTGTTGCTTGGGGTCATCACTCTCTAGGTGAGTCAACGTGGGAGCATGAGGACGATATCCGATCGCGATATCCCTACCTGTTTGACTCGTGAGGTATAATGTCTTTCTTATGCCTTACGTTTTTCCCTTCCTTGCTTGCATTGTATGATTGTATGATTGAACTGCTTAGTGTAACTTGCATGTGCTTAATGTAGCTTGTCGTGACAATCTCTAGCTCCTTGATTAAATTCCGAGGACAGAATTCTTTTAAGGTGGGTAGAGTTGTCACCCTCATTTCCCGTATTTCCTGTATTTCGTATTTATACTCGTATCTGGATTTTTGGGATGTATTTTTATTTTTCTCAACTTGTGGAATTTTGGTATTTCTCGTATTTTGGGTTTTGACATGACTCGGTTTTAATTAGATTGGGTTTGGTTTGGTTTAATGTGTATTGGAACACCTTAGCCTATACTCCACCCTCAACACACCACACCCCACCCTCTTTAAAACTCCACCAACTTTTTCTCTCTCCTCATAAACCTCCATTAATTTCTTCTTCTCCTTCCTCTACACAACACTCTTCTCCTTCCTCTCCACAACACCAACCCATAGGCAAGTGCACCTTGCCACCACATGAGAACCCTATTTTATTTGTCCATTTGCTAGTTTAGGACATGGTGATCAACATTAGAACTTGGTATTTTGTGATTTGGAGTCTCCATTGTTCTAGATCTAAGTTTTCCCTATTTTTGGTTTTGCATGGTTTTGATCTATTTAAGTTGGATTTTTATGGGTTTTGATATTTCCATGTGGAAGAGAGTTCAATTCCACCCTGGTTGGAACTTTGGAAATCCGGATTTGGAGTTCGGATGGCCAAGTTGTGATGCTTTGAAGTTTTGGGAGCCATTGGAGCTTCTTCTCAGCCATGGAGAAGAAGATCATTTCCCTACGTGCGTGCCTTTCGCGTACGCAGCTCTCATGCGTGCGTGCTTTTGTGCGTACGCAGCTCTCCTGCGTACGTGCCTTTGCGCGTACGCAGCTCTCATATGTGCGTGCTTTTGTGCGTACGCAGCTCTCATGCGTGCGTGCCTTTGCGCGTACGCAGCTCTCATGCGTGCGTGCCTTTGCGCGTACGCAGCTCTCTTGCGTGCGTGTTTTGTGCGTACGCAGCTCTCATGCGTGCGTGCTTTTGTGCGTACGCAGCTCCCCTGCGTGCGTGCTCGTGTGCGTACGCAGCTCCCCTGCGTGCGTGTTTTGTGCGTACGCAGCTCCCCTGCGTGCGTGCTTTTGTGCGTACGCAGCTCCCCTGCGTGCGTGCCCTTGTGCGTACGCTGCTCCCCTGACCCCTTGCTTAATCCATTGGCTCTTAGAGTATTGGTTTTATTTCTCGACTTGGTTCCTCTTTTGTGGATTGGGTTTTCCTGAGATCTGTTCAACACAGCACGACTATCTTGACCTGACACGGCCTAACACGGATTTCAAGTAATTGTTTATGACTAGTACGATTCTCGGGATTTTCTGTGGATTATGATTCTGGTATTTTCTGATCTCCTTGCTAGTGACCCAGTGGGGTGCACACCTAACTTGTGACTTGTAATTAATCCTTGTGACTTGATAACTGGATAGTGGCCCATGGCGGCGCACTCATGACTTGTAGCATGACTTGATAACTTAACGTTGTTGCGACGGCTAACTTAAATTGATCTGTCTTGACACCGTGGGTAGTTCTTTCTTACTTGCTTGTTAAATCCACTTTTCTTGTCTTGCATCATGTCTAGGATAAAACTCCTGAGTACCACGGTCAGGAGTATCTACTAAAATGGATTAAGGTCAATAACTAGAATAACACAGTAGTCATGAAGAGATGACACAGCTACAGGCAATCCCGTTACCTGGGCGTGTAGAAGCATGGAATTTTACAACCAGAAAGCCCATGCGCCAGACACTACATGCGCCAAGACTCACACAGAACACTTCACAGCAAAGTCAATAACCATGGACATCTGAAGAAGGACTTTTTATTTATATATAAAAGTCTATTACATGTCTAGAAAAGGTTATACAAAGGAGAATTTCTACAAAGAAAAGATCCTAAGTCTACAGCCAGCGGCCACCATGCGCCTCCAGTTAGGCGCAGTAGTCATCATGCGCTGCCAGTCACCATGCGCTGTCAGTCAGGCGCAACAGACATCATGCGCCTCCAACCAGGCGCATCCCACCATATCTTCAGCAGCTCAGTCATGTACATCCAGCTCAGTTGTGTGCATCCCTTCAGCAGCCCAGCTATGTGCATCCCTTCAGCCAAATTCTTTCAACCAGGCTCACCTGGCCGAGCAGAGCCCAGTTATGTGCCGCTCTTCCAGCCAGGCTCACCTGATAAGTGCTTCGCCAAGCAAAGCATTTAACCCTCTGGCTGGAACCAAGGAAGAGAAGAGCACCGCAAATGCTGTGGCCAAGGGAGGCTTCGAAAGAGCCTCCAAAGCCGAAGGAAGACCGTGATCGAAACCGCGGCTAAAGGAGCAGCTTTCAACACGATCAAAGTGGGGAAACCCCATTTTGAAGGAAGAGAGAGCCTAGCACCGCCATTCCGATCTACGGCTCTTCCGGAATAACGGGGACAAGGCCCGAGCATCCCTATCTATGGATGCAACAGGCACCTTCCGCCTGCCTCGGAAGCCCTCGACTCCGTCTTTTGGATGTAACAGTCACCTTCAAGAGCATCGAAGACAACACAGCGTCTCATCTTCACCCTCGGGAAGCACTTCGTCAACAGAATGCACCCGCATGTTCAAATTTATGTTGGAAGAACGTGAGGGAATGAGAAGCAAATCTTCTCTCCATGCGACTATTTATAGGTCGGGCAGATCAAACCCACGCGCCAAGTGGATGGCCCTCCGAATTCCGTGTAATGAATTTACATTAAATGGATGAACCGGACGCCTCGAATTCAGCCAAACGGCTATTTATGGCACTCGAAGAGCGAGACAGCCGCATCATTAAAAGACATGTCCGATGCGCCAGCCAGACAGCGCATCACACGAACGCACCCTTTGGCATCAGGCGCATCACACAGACGCGCCCTGCAGTACTCGGCACATTACAGAGGGTGCGCCCTCACACATCTCCATACCGAGTGGAACGCCAACCGACGCGCCCACTCAGCTGTCCATCGAACGTCACCAACATTAAATGCTGAACTGACAGAGTTGGCAGCACGCCTCCCAAAGTTTGAACAGTTGACAGCTTTATTCAGAAAATGAAGCGTCGGCAACGTCAGCATCATCATGACTTTATTTCCACGGCTACTGCCACGTGGCCACTCCACCATCAGCATGCGCCTCTATGGCCATGCGTCCAAATCAGTATGCACCTCAAAAGCCATGCACCTCAGACTGCTCTCTGATCCCGAAAGACAGAAGGAAAGTCGCCTGCATGCGCCTCAAAAGCCATGCGCCCCAAATGGTTTGTAACTCCTAAAGGTTATGAGCCGCAGCCTCCTCCTGCGCCCAATCCAAGGCGCAGCTCACCAGATCACTTCTCTCCACCAAATCCGAGATCTTCGAACCATGAGTCGATGACACGTGTCTTTTGACTCAACTCATCCAAGATTTCAGCAACGGAAAGATCTTCTCTCTGCTACGTGCCGGCTCACAACAGCAGTATGAAGAGTTCTCCCCCTCGATCAGGGCGCAGCATCCGTGTGCCTCCATCAGCAACCTCCACGTGGCGTCCCCATACTGGCGCATCCTGCATGCGTGCATCTATAAATAGAAGGATCATCTCCTTCACACACACACAGAGACTCAGAATACACAAGAATCCACAACAGAGAATCACCGAGAGGCAGTTCTAGACACTTAACGTCTTCCTCCTCTCAGCAAGCTCCAGCACCCAGAGCAATCAACACCTTCAGAGAACCGATAACCGTCGTCAGCCGGTCAACGGAGTCAACGCATTACCACTCGCTCCATTGGCACTAAGGACCCAGCTTAAACAAAAGTGTACTCCTAGGACTACATCTAAGTCCTATATTGTATCACTGTTCTGTTTGTATTAAGATTTCAATCAAAATAATTTTAATGGCAAACAAGCTGGCGACTCTGCTGGGGACTTCTTTCTTCTCTACCGAGAAGGTTGTGTCACAGGCCGACGACGTGAAGGTGGGCTCCTCCCACAAGACGCTGGTAGTGTGCCTCAATCAACAGGCGTACGAGGAGTTCATTTCTGAAGGAAGTGCGAGTCCTTCGAAGCGGCTGTCGAAGCCGAAGAAGACCCGTGCAGCCTGGGTGCGCAAAGTCGACGCCTTGGGCACCACCGTTGAAGGGGATGCGCCCGTCCAGCCTTCCCTTCCTGCTGACGTCCTCAGTAGTCAAGGTGCGCCCGCCGATGCAGCGCATCTCTCGGGGAAGCGTGCGGCTGACCACGTTCCCCAGCCATCTTCCTCTCAGGCGAGGAAGATACGTCGACGGAGCAGGGACGCAGCCAATGCCCCGCGCATCACTTCTGATGCGCCACAAAGAGCCTCTGTCTTTGACAGACTCACTCGCTGTAATGGCGAGGAGAATTTGGATGCTGAGTACTATGCGCCCCAGCGGGCTGGTACGAAGAAATCCAAGACGGCACGGGCCATGCGCCACAAACGTGCTATGCCAGCAGCCTACCAGAGGCACGCGCTTACAATCACGCGTGCTGCCGATGGCAAGCTGTACAAGGTTGACTCAAGTGCTTCTGCACCGACAACGAGTCGATCTTCAAAGTCCTCATCTCGCTTGGGCGCATTCACTGCGTGCACAACCAAGCCGAGAGAGGCGAACTCAGTGGTCTTGAACTCCCGCGCCTCCTCTGGTTGTGCGTTTGAGGTCCGTTCAAGTCACTTCAAATGTTGTGGTTCCCCCACTACTGATCGTGATGCCTGCTTGGTATTAGATCAGGGGGCGCAGCACTCACCCGACCACCCCGGCGCTTGGCCCTGCCATGCGCCTGAGAGGGGTATGAGGGTAGCACTCTCCTCCAACGACTTGTGCAACGTGATCACTCACAAGCGCCGGTCAGGAGAGCTGACCAACAAGCAAGATACGCCTCTCGCGGGGCACACTTGTGCAGTGGTCACCATCAACTGCTGTTGCAAGACGGCAGTACCGCCAAAGCAGTCGGTCTTCCAACGGCTACAATCATCGACACCCCTCCGACATCGCCTTGGGACGAAGGTGTCGGCAGAAGAGGAGCTAAAGGTTGCTTCATGCAATGTGATCTCCAACTCCTCATCTGTCCGGAAGACGACTGCCAATTCCTCGTCTTCATCCAAAAGCCAGCCGAGGAAAACCAAGGCAGCTGTCACGACCTCTGGAGTGTTCGAAGGCACTCGGTCGAGGAAGAAGTTCTTGGAGGAAGCTGGGGGTAGCCAGACCCTTGTCGAGCCTCCTTCCGAAGACGAAGATGTCCAAAGCACAGCTGCGGCGGATCTTCATCAAGGCGAAGATGGCCTCCCTGAAGCCCCTCAAAATGACGATGTCCTCCAAGACACCGCCGGGGGTAGTGCTGGAAACGAAGAGGCCCTTCAAGACAGAGCTGAGGGCAGTCAGGCCCTTGCAGATGCGCCTGTCGAAGACGAACTCCAGAATGTGGCTGGGGGTGGCCAAACACCAGGAGAAGTGACTCCCCCACATGAGAGCGAGGCTGAGAGCGAAGCCTCAACTAATCCATCCACTTCCGGCCGTGTCATGAAAGTATACATGATCGGGGGTGATCTTGAGACTGATGCGCCGCCACAGGACATTGTCCAGCGCATAGACTCGCTAGAGGGAGGACTCAAAACCCTCTCTGCCTCAATGCAAGCGCTGACTCAAGCAGTGTTTGAGATGCGGTCGGCCTTGATCAGGACACCTTCAAATGGTCCCGACCCAGCAGCCAATGGAGAGTCGAGTGTGCCCCTCCAACGGACACCCTCAGACACAGAAGCACCCCGGACGTCGGAGCCCTCAAACGCTCCACTCCAGGTGGTACCTCCTTCCCCGACTCCTAGCTCCACGGAGGACGTGGTCGAAATGATCAAAGATCTGCGGGAGCGCTTCGAGTCCAAGAACAGGCAGGAGGAGCGCCAGAAGATGGGCATTCCCCAGCCTTATCCCCTTGAGTGGAACAAGGTGGTTTATCCCCCAAAGTATAAACCACAAACACTCACGCCGTATGACGGGAAGGACTCTCCACGACGGTACCTGACGTACTTCCAGTCGCAGACAGGGCATCTTCCGAAGGAGGACGCGCTCCTCACCAGCATCTTTGTTGGGGCCCTGAAAGGGGTGGCGTATGACTGGTACTGCAGCCTCCCCGATAATTCCATATCGTCCATCGACGACCTGACATGCCTCTTCCTCGACCGCTTCTACGACGGTGGGAAGGACATGACGATGGCGTCTCTCATTGAGATACGCCAGAAGGACAAGGAAACGGTTCGAGCATTCATCGAACGCTTCCGTCAGGCCTGCTTCAGGCTACCTCCAGGCATGCCAGAGCATGCGCTTCTCTCCGCTTGCAGTATGAACATGCTGCCTGCAGTAAAGCTCTGGCTTAACTCTACTCCCCCTTCCGACTGGAGCTCCCTAATCATTGAAGCTGAAGCTGCAGAGAAGAAGGCGGCCAATGCACGTCTTCTGGGTGTTAGCTTCCCCGTCTTTGACGATAAGGGGAAAAAGTCCGCAATCAACAACTCCGGACGAGAAACAAAGGGAAAACAGGCATTGACTGTTAATGCCTCGAAGGGCGCATCTGCGCCTACTCAAAAGCCTCCACTGGCACCGAGACCCAAGGAGGTTTATTCGTTCAATGATGACGACACCCTGCAACTCTTTGAGATACTGAAGCAGGGTGACAAGATCAAGCTTCCGGACCCGAAGCGGCCCGATGAAGTCGGGAAAGTGGACAATCCGAGGTACTGTCACTACCATCGATTTATCGGACACCCGACTAAGGACTGCTACGTCCTCAAAAATTACATCCAGCGCATGATCAATGCGGATGTAATCTCCATCGACTATGAAGAGAAGACGATGTCAGCTAATGTGGTGTCACTTCAGTTCGGCACCTTGCCGCCGACTACCACACAAGATGGCGTCGTCCCCATCCCTAAGGCGACAATGGAGGTGGTGAACTTGCCACCCACCCGTGACAATGTGAGTGGACTTGTCCCACTCACCACATCTCGAGGAGAGGTCCTCTGGGTTCACCCCGACCTCGTCTCCGAGGTAACTCAACCGGAGGTACGCCCTACCTCCAAAGCAAAAGGCAGGAAGATCAAGTCTTGCCGCACGGTCTCTTCTTCAACGGAAGAGGCGCTTCCTGTGCAGACGCGTGCACAACAGAACTCCCAGCCCGGTGAAGCTGCCGTCGAAGTGGTGCCTCCTGGCACCATCCCTGAGGAGGGTCCATCCAAGCCCTCAGCAGCCAATAAACAAAAGCAAGTGGAGGCCCGTTTTGACAGACCTCTGCGGAAAGAAAATGCTTCGGGGCTAGCCAAGCCCCACAATTTTGACATCCTGGCGCAACTGGCCAGTACTCCTGCACGCTTGTCTTTGTTCGAGCTCCTGCGTCTCTCTAAGGACTCCCGAGAAGCTCTCTGCGAAGCTCTGAAGGATGCCGAATCCTTTCTCAGTCAAGTCAAGCAGCCTGAAGACCTCCCAACTACTTGTGCACACTGTCATTGTGCGGATGAAGTTATCCCAAACATAACCTTCACCCAACAAGACATGCTGCTCAAGCATCACCGACATAACCGACCGTTGTATTACACAGGGTACATCGGTTCGGTAAAGGTGAGCAGGATTCAGATCGATCTGGGGTCTTCCCTAAGCATCATTCCAAAGGCGCTGCTATCAAAGCTGGGGATCCCAATGTACCGGCTGGCGCCCTCCAATACGACCATCAGTGGCTTCAATGCTAGCAAGAGCGAGCCACTGGGCAAGATCCGGCTGAAATGTCACATCGGCAGCCTCAAAACTGAGGTGACTTGTTATGTGGTGGATGCCGAGGTCAACTACAACATCTTACTCGGACGACCATGGTTACATGAGTACATGGTGGTGCCCTCCATGCTCCACCAATGCATGAAATATGTATCCACCAACGGCATCATCCGGACGAATTCACCGATTCCGACTTGTACAAGCCCATTGACGAGGAGGAAGCCAATGACGCTGATGATGAGGCAGAGACGGCAACAGAGCCGGACATGGAGCCCAAAATGACTCCCGACGCCCCCTTGAAAATCTGATTGAAGGGCAAGCCTCTCCAGAAGGCGCCTCCAATGAGCATCAAGCTATCAGGGAAAGTACCGACTCACGAAGCTCCCCTGAAGATACGCCTCAAGGGAAAGCCACCTCAAACAGCGGCTCCCCTGGTGGTAAAATTACAAGGGAAGGCGCCACTCATCGGAGGCGCAACCGAGGCACCTCTCAAGGTGCGTCTTAAAGGCAGGCCGCCGCAGTCATCCAAGGTGCCGGAGAGGGCTCACATAACCCTCTCAGACCCCAAAGTTAGAGCGGTGGAGGACTCTCCTGATCCGGCCCCAGTGCTTACAGATGAGGAGCTTGGCAAATATATCTCCGCTGATGTAGACGCACCCTCCTTCGACAATGTAATCCCACGGGATAAAATCTCGTACTTTATCGATAATAGAGTGTCTTTCAATTATTCTTGTCTTCCACACTGGAATGCCATGTATACATTAGACAACGCTCTACGGTCGTTGTAAACACAAGTAACGACCGTCTACCATAATCAAATAGTCCCGTCTCAAGGAGTCTTCATAGTCCCTCCACGGAGCCGAGACCAAGGCACCATCATCTCGGGCAAAATCGAGCGTCGGCGGAACCTCCCGTCAATCGAGCCCGAACCTAATACCGGCAGAGTACAAGTCTATCGGTACACAGATGCGGCTAAGCACATCATCCAAAAGATGGGCTACGACCTGAAAAGCAACAAAGGCTTAAACTACGGCAAGGGTCGGCATCTCCCTGTCCGGCTTTCGATGCCCAATGGAAAGCCACAGGATTACTATAATCGGACTCGACGGGGGTTAGGCTATGTCACGCCGCCATCAACTCCAGAGAGTTCAGACGCAGAAGACATAGAACATTCCCACTCGTCTGAAGCATCGACGTGGGATTCCGATACCAGTATCGGATCAATCTTCAGGAAAGTGCTGTCAGCTAACATGACATCGGCGCAACCTCAGAAAGATGAAGGCGAAGACCAACCGCCGGAACCCTTCGAAGAGGAACCCTGGGCTCAGCGCCTAGGAGAACAATGGGAGTCTCGTTTTGAGTTACGAGAACCTCCCACCGAAGACGAAGTCGAGCAGATCGACCTCGGGGATGGGTCTTCTTCTAAACCCATCTTCATCAGCAAAAGCTTGGAAGGAGAAGACCGAGAATCTTTAGTCCAACTGGCTAAAGAGTATATTGACGTCTTCGTCTGGAGCTACGAAGACATGCCGGGTCTCGATCCACAGATCGCGATGCATAGGTTGAACATCTTACCAGATGCCACACCTATCAAACAACAACAGCGACGCTTCCGCCCGGACATCATGAATGCCATCGATCAGGAGGTGGACAAGCTCTTGACCAGTGGCTTCATCCGTGAGGAACAACACCCGGACTGGGTAGCCAACGTCGTCCCTGTCACCAAGAAGAACGGGAAGATACGAGTCTGTATCGACTTCAGGGATCTCAACTCTGCTTGCCCGAAGGATGAATTCCCGCTCCCAATCACCGATGTAATGATCGACAACACATGTAGCTTTGAACGCATGTCCTTCATGGACGGGTATTCAGGCTATAATCAAATCAAGATGTTCCCCGATGACGCAAAACACACGTCATTCAGGACTCCGAAAGGTGTTTTCTGCTACACAGTAATGCCCTTCGGCTTGAAGAATGCCGGTGCAACATACCAACGAGCGATGAGTACTATCTTCCGTCAACATCTTCGCAAGACAGTTGAGTGCTATGTTGATGACATCGCAGTCAAGAGCCGCCTCAAAAGAGATCACCTACAGGACCTGAGGACGGTCTTTGATCTCATGCGGGCACATCAACTCAAAATGAACCCCGCTAAATCCTTCCTGGGGGTTTCTAGCGGCAAATTCTTGGGCTTTGTCATCACGGCAAAAGGCATTCATGTCGATCCCGAGAAGACTAAAGCCATCCTCAACATGGACCCTCCGAAGAACCTTCGAGAACTTCGGGGCTTACAGGGACGTCTGGCATATATCCGGAGGTTCATAGCAAACCTCTCCGGTAAATGTCAACCCTTTACTCAGCTCATGAAGAAGGGAGTCTCTTACGTCTGGACAGAGGAGTGCCAAAAGGCTTTCGACGACATCAAGGCTTACTTGACAAGTCCGTCAGTCCTAGTGGCACCTGTCGCCGGCAAACCATTCCTCCTCTATGTCCGTGCCATGGATCATTCCCTCGGCGCTTTACTGGCTCAAAACAGCGATACAGGCTACGAGCAAGCAATCTACTACCTCAGTCGAACACTCATCGGGGCCGAACACCGGTACAACCCCGTTGAAAAGGAGTGCTTGGCTTTGGTGTTTGTCATTCAGAAGACTCGTCATTATGTCTCGGGCCAGACAATTCACGTCATCTCCCGAGTCAATCCACTCAGAGTTCTCATGACGAAGCTAGGGTCATTAAACTCCCGGCTGGCTACATGGGCGATCCTACTAACGCCATACAACATGGTGTTTGTCCTGCAGAAGGCAGTCAAGGGTCAGGCTCTGGCTGACTTTTTAGCTGCACACCCCATCCCAGAATCTTCAAAACTCTATGAAGACATCCCGGATGAAGTCCAAGAATCAAACGTCACTGAAGGAAGTCCTGTTTGGCAGATGTTCTTCGATGGCGCTTCAAGAACGGGCCCCAACGGCCAAATCATCGCAGGAGTGGGGGTAGTCTTGGTCTCCCCCGATCAGCTGGTCATCCAGCGCGCATACTCTCTTTCAAAGCCATGCTCCAACAATGTTGCTGAGTACAATGCACTCGTCATGGGACTCCAGCTAGCACAACAGCTGGGGGTGGATCATCTGGAAGCCTACGGCGACTCGAAACTCGTCGTAAACCAAATTCGGGGGCAATACGAAGTTCGCCGTGAAGATTTGATCCCTTACCATGAAGTTGCATTGAACATCATTTCAACCTTCACTGGGTTCTTCATCGAACATGTACCCCGTCTACAAAACTTGGAGGCTGACGCTCTGGCTGGCCTCGCAGCCTCATTGGCCGCGCCCCTTGGGACTCAACACTATGTCACGGTAACTGGCCGAGACTTGATTTGTCCCAGAAACAACCTATGTTTGCAGATGGCTCACGCCGTGCCAACAAACACCGATGTTAATGTCCGAGACTGGAGATTCCCGTTCATCGACTTCGCCATCTACGGAATCCTTCCGGAAGACCCGAAGGAAGCCGTCTCAGTCAGGAGACGCTCTCTTCGATTCTACTACGATACAGCCACTAAAACGCTGTACCGACGCTCCTTCGACGGGCTTCTCCTTCGATGCCTGTCTAACGAAGAAGCGACCGAAGCTCTTCGAGAAGCTCATGACGGAACTTGCGGAGCTCACCAACCAGGTCCTAAGTTGCAAGATCGACTGCGACGTATGGGCTACTACTGGCCAACCATGGTCGCCGACGCAGTGGAATATGCTAAGAAGTGCCATGCATGCCAACTTCATGCAGACTTCATACATACACCGTCTGAACCTCTACATCCTACAGTTGCCTCCTGGCCATTCGAAGCCTGGAGCATGGACATTGTAGGACCAATCACCCCTCCTTCATCAAGAGGACATCGTTTCATCCTGGCCATCATCGATTACTTTTCCAAATGGGCGGAAGCAGTCCCACTAGCGGAAGTAAAAAGCTCCAGGGTGGTCAGCTTTATCAAACACCATGTCATTTACCGTTTCGGAGTACCCAGGCGAATCATTCATGACAATGGTCCCCAGTTCATCAGCCACATTTTTAGCAGGTTCTGTGACAAGAATCGCATTCAAAATGTGGCCTTAACCGCCTACAATCCGGCAGCAAACGGATTGGCCGAGGCGTTCAACAAAACTATCGTCAGGCTACTCAAAAAGGTCGTGTCATCCAACAAACGCGACTGGGACGAAAAGCTTGGCGAATGCCTTTGGGCCTACCGTACAACGGTACGGACCCCAACAGGCAACACTCCATTCTCCCTGGTCTACGGGAGCGAAGCAGTACTGCCTCTCGAGATACAGATACCTTCGCTCCGCGTGGCAATCACAAACGATCTCACAGAAGAAGACAATCAACGTCGTCGTCTGCGGGAACTGGAGGCACTTGACGAAAAGCGTCTCCTAGCTCAACAACGCATCGAACTTTACCAAGCCCGTATATCACAGGCTTTCAACAAGAAGGTCAAGCAAAGAACTTTCCAAGTTGGCGACCTGGTTTTAGCAGTCAGAAGGCCAATGGTGTTAACTCACAAGACACCAGGGAAGTTCGAGCCCAAATGGGAAGGACCCTTCATCATTGAGACGGTATACTCAAACGGTGCTTACCGCCTCGCCAAACCCAATGGGGACTTGTTCATGATGTCCATCAATAGCAAGTTCCTAAAGAAGTACTATTCTTGACATCCTCCAAGACATGTATTTTCCCAAACAACCTCTTTTCACAAAATCAAATGCTTCCGGAACCCAGCTGTTCCGTGGCATCCTTCCGTAGAAAGATAACCACGTCCACATTACCTCTGAGTTATCTCTCTACATCCTACAAAGCGGAACCTTACATTTTTGTGAGCTTACGCTATCCTTCATGTTTACCACGTCCACATTACCTCTGAGTAAACATCCCGTACAAACAACTCTTGTGTTGTCGTACATTGATCGCAGAACTTCCACGTCCACATTACCTCTGAGTTGTTCAGCGTATCCCCCAGGATCATTCCTGCCACGTCCATAAATACCTCTGAGTAGGAAGATTCTATCATTTGAACCTAATGATTGCCATGTCCACATTACCTCTGAGCAAACATGTTGGTTCCTTCAAACTTATTATCTGTACCTAAAAACCAAGGTGCGCAAAAGATAATAGGTCCACATAAATTATCAAGTTCATGAGATCAAAAAATGAACACATCACATACAAAAAAGAGATAGTGTATTTCTTTATTTTTCAAAGAAGGGAGTACAGAAATACTCTATTTCCCCAGCAAGAGTTGCAAAAACATATAAAAAAAGAGAAGCTACAGTCCCCGATCCTCTCCAGGGTGGGATGAGAGCTCTCTGACTCGACGTCTCAGGTCGGCAGTACGAGTTTCCACAGTCGCCTGGACTCGCAGCTCGGCTTCTTGACGCATTAATCCGACAGCCTCAGCAGAAGTTTTACTCTCATACTTCTCATCAAGCTGTCGTCGCTGCTGAGCCAAAGCAAGGGTCCGCTGAGTAAGAGTCGCTTCCTCCTGCTTGAATGCCACGTGTTCAGCCAGGACACGATCAGCTTCTAGTTGAAGTTGGGCCCGCTGGTCTTCAAGACGGTGCATCTGAGCATCAACATCTACGATGTTAGCGTCCACCGCAGCCCGCTTCTCCGTCGTCTTCTCCATAGATTGAGACAACTGCTCCACCGTAGCCTCAGTCCCAGCCACTTTACGCTCCCAACTGCTCATATCGGCTCGATGGGAAGCCTCGATTTCAGCCATCAACTTCCCTATCTCTGTATCTATCAAGACAGAGAGGTCATTTCGTTGGATGCGCTGCA
This sequence comes from Iris pallida, assembly GCA_029216955.1. Taxonomy (NCBI): domain Eukaryota; kingdom Viridiplantae; phylum Streptophyta; class Magnoliopsida; order Asparagales; family Iridaceae; genus Iris; species Iris pallida. Next base: position 1,757,332 of record JANAVB010029820.1, on the reverse strand, counting down.
GTTCCGCGAGCCGCTCGTCCAGCTCAATCACCGAAACCTCCAGAATTTCGGCCATTTGGTCATGGCCTTGGTGAACGCAGATCAGCTCGATACAAGGCATTGCCAAAGCTTTTGCTGTCGCAAAGCTCCCCTTGGCATCCATCACTGCAGATACACCTTTCTCCAGCATTTTGTACACTCCCTCGACGAGGAACTTCACATACTCGTCGGCATCCGCCAGCACCTGCGGCGTCATAGCAGGAGTTGGGGGAGCTACTACAATCCGGAGGAAGATCCGCCAACCTCGATCTGAGAGGTTTCAACCTCGGCAGCAATAGGCTCTTCATCAACAGGGCCCAGACTGCTAGCCCGAGGAGCCGAAGGAACAGAAGGAGCCGGCACATGCGTCGTGATAGTACCCCAAGTGGAAGAAGCAACAGAGGGTTCCACACCCTTACCCTTCTCAAGCCCGGAGAAATCACCGACGTCAACGGCCACCTCTTCTACCCCCGACGTTCTATCAGCATCAGCTACCTCCCCCGGCAAAACGGGAAGATCAACATTTATCTCCTGGCCAGCCCCAGGAGACAAGACCGGCAGAAGGGTCTCATTCTTCTCAAGTCCCTCTACAGGGACAGAATCTGTCGCTACCGCCTGATCGGTAGCCATCTCTATGTCCATGGTTGAAGCCAAGCAAGGATTTGGCAATGATTCAGCCGACCTCCCTTCATCATGACCAGGAGGGGAATCAACCCTCTCCTCTATCCTCACTGTTTCTGCTGCCCCCGCAACAGACTCCTGCAGCTCCGGAGCGATGTCATCGGAAGATGATGAACTCCATTCCTCTTCATCACCAGGAAGCTGCGCACTTGCTAAACCTTCGATATGTGAAGCCTCCGCTGTGGCCTTCGTCACCTCGGAAGCTGCTGCACCCTCAGGTTCCCTCCTGACATAACCCGGGGAGACCGGAACCTCTACGATGACAGTATCCTCCGGATCTTCCTCCATGAGAGACATCATTGTCGGCGGGATACGCACTCCAGGCGAGCTCGCCATCTCTTCTCGCCTACTCCCACCCGACTTTGGGGTACGAAGTTTTCTTTTTAGCGGCTCCTACAAAAGAAGATGGGGCCTCATAAGTGGCGGAACCAAAATCAGGTTTAGTAGGATGTCCTTACCTCTTCGGACGCTGAATCCGATGACACCGTCGGTAACGATGCCTTCTTCTGCTTCTTCGACACAAGAGATTCAGCCCCTGTATCTGCACATCGTTTCGATCGATCGCCCGAGGGTTCTGCTTGTGATGCGGAGGGGACACTCCGTTGACCCACCCCTGACGGACGATGCGGCCGGGCCTTCACTGGCGTATCCCCAGTCGCTGCTAACTGGGTGCCTGCGATAAGGCTGGTCTCCCTGTCATATCCGGAGGGCAGGGCAGCCATAACACAGTAAAATTTGGCGGCCGAGTAAAGAATGGGCGGCCGCGGATCGGGGACGGGCAACGTAAAACGAGCTCCGGTACATTCGACATTATAGTAATGCCAAGCTCGTGCACCATCCAACAAACTTCCAACATACCCCAGGGTATTACTGGGGTTATCCAACATCATCTGAACATAACCAAATTGCCGCGCAAAGCGGCTCGGCAAGTATGGTTCCAGGTAGCACTGATTCCTGTTCCGGTACACCAGATGGGACGGCCGGATACTTTGCAACCAGCAGAATCCCCATTGAGGCAGAGTGGTGGTACCTTCACCCAGGTCCCTTAAATCCTCGTTGGCCTCAAAACCCAAATAGATGGGACCAACTTTGGTGATCTCCCAACCCTGAAGACGGGATAAAACCTTTCTACAAACCGGGACACCGGTATACGACCAGCTCCTCCGATGGAAACGACGAAGGAATGCATCTCCAGCCTTATAATCTCCTTCCGAGCCTGGGCTCATCACACTGGGATGATGCAGAATCAGCCATCCCATCAAATAGTGAAACGGCAATTCGGCGCACAGGAAGTTATTTTTTCTGCCTCTATCATGAATCACATTTCCAGCAAACTCTCGTAAACCTCGCTGCAGGTTACATACCATTGCGGGGAAGAGAGCCAAGCGCCGGCCGAAGACCAATTTTACGGCTGGCAGGATTAAGTTTCGAGTAACCCTCTCGACGGCACCGGATCCACCTGCGAACACGCAATCCCGGAGCCATATCATCAGATAGGCGACCAAAACCGCCTTGGATGACATTGGATAAGCAAGGTGCCAGAAGCTGCTGTAGGAGCGTGCATCTGACTTCTGGTCTTCATTTCCTCGGGGATTCTTCTCCCCTAACGTGCTCATTTCGGACAGCACCTCGCTACGAGAGAGCGCCGGCGGAGTAGAAAACTTCGAAGAATCCTCTTTGTCTTGTCTAAAGACATAATCTCTCCAAGCGGTCACATGGGACTGCGACCCGCTTTTATCTCTTCTCTGCACATAGTAATGATGTCTCGCCACTTCCTTGAAGACGGCCGTCATCTCATCAGCTCTGTCCCCCAGGACCTGAAGTTCCTCATTGGTTGGAAAGTACTCTTCATAGGGCTTCGACCCCCAAAGGAGTTTAGACACCTCATACATCTCATGAAGTGTGAACCCTAATTCCCCTACCGGAGTAAAGAAGGTCCCGGTATGGATATCAAATATCTCCAGGAGTGCGAGGAACATGTGCCTATTAAGGTCAACACCCGCCTGGGTAGCACGGATCGCGGCAGTCAACCCGATCTCTCGGAGCTCAGTCCGAAACCGCGACAAGATCCAGAGCGTCAGTTTATCCCATTTGGAGACGTAATGGCACCAACCCTCCACCCGAAACTCTCCTGTCGGGTAGGAACGTTCCATCAAAAACATACAATGTGTAAAAGTCGAAGCACTATAAGCAAACGTATCAATGGGTACATCACTGTAGAGGCTCCCAGGACGTAAAGTCCGCCAAGTGTAAGAAGACCCAGACCGTACAACGGTCAAAGCATCCCTTTGGTCGAAAGTAGAATCAATTTGGATGACACCAGTCACCAATCCCCCCTGAGAAGGGGTAAGCTCCCAAGACATCCTCCTCTGGGAAACAAGGCGACAGAAGGACGTCAAAGGCCACTGACGTTCAAGTTGCTTAACAGTCATATGCACTCCATTCGCAGTAAAGAACCAGTCCTCCTTGACCTTCAGTACTGACGAATCAGTAGAAGTGAGACGGTCTCCAAACAGGAACTCAGGCTTCAGGAAGGTCACTTTATCAGATGTTGAAGGTTTAATGACTCCACGCTCCATCATCCGTTTGAGGAACCAATACTGCTGTTCACGGATTAGGGTCATTCTCTCAGGAGGCTGATCCAGCATAAGAGCATCTTGAGCAGGGTTTATCACTTCCTCGTTATGCTCTACTCCCATTTGGTTGAAGGCAGCCTCCAAGAAAACTTCACTCAAAAGCGGGATTGCCATCGACACTAGCAAAAGATCAGAAAAAGTCAGAAGAGAACACACAATGTGTCTAAAGGAGAAAACTGCGGCGCATCATCAGGGTTTGAGCCCATGCGCGTCAGCAGTATGGCCTCGGCGCATCATCAGGGTTTGAACCCATGCGCGTCAGCAGTATAGCCTCGGCGCATCACCAGGGTTTAAACCCATGCGCGTCGGCGGGCAAAGACTGCGGCACATCATTAAAGACTCAAGGCCTATGTGCGTTGGCGTACGGACAATAAGACTTACCAACCACCTCCGGCCGAACTTCGACAGGCCGACGGGGAACGACAGCCGCCGCAACTTCCGCGGACTCCTTCGCTTTCTTCTTTCCCTTGCCGGCAGCACCGCGAGGAGTCTTGGGAGCCATTCTCTCGAGGAATGAGAAGTTAGGGTTTTGAAGAAGAAACTCTAAAGCAGAGGTACAGAGAAGAAGAACCCTTTCTCTCTCCAACTCTTACCTATTTATAGGGCTTGGTCGCACGCGTGAACAGATGACGTGTGATCTCAGCCGTCGTCTCGGGATCTGTGCAGGGATAGCAGCAAATAAAACCAAAAGATCATCATTAATCTTTTCGGTTACCGAGGCACCATCATCATTAACTGAGAAGAGCATGTGCCGAACAGGCATGTGCCCAGAAATCATGCGCCCTGACCTCCATGCTTCTTATTCAAAGTATTCCAAAACTTATTCAAAAGTTTTGAAAACTTTGAAGGGGGTCTTGTAGAAGCATGGAATTTCACAACCAGAAAGCCCATGCGCCAGACACTACATGCGCCAAGACTCACACAGAACACTTCACAGCAAAGTCAATAACCATGGACATCTGAAGAAGGACTTTTTATTTATATATAAAAGTTTATTACATGTCTAGAAAAGGTTGTACAAAGGAGAATTTCTACAAAGGAAAGATCCTAAGTCTACAGCCAGCGGCCACCATGCGCCTCCAGTTAGGCACAGTAGTCATCATGCGCTGCCAGTCACCATGCACTGTCAGTCAGGTACAGCAGACATCATGCGCCTCCAACCAGGCGCATCCCACCATATCTTCAGCAGCTCAGTCATGTACATCCAGCTCAGTTGTGTGCATCCCTTCAGCAGCCCAGCTATGTGCATTCCTTCAGCCAAATTCTTCCAGCCAGGCTCACCTGGCCGAGCAGAGCCCAGTTATGTGCCGCGCTTCCAGCCAGGCTCACCTGATAAGTGCTTCGCCAAGCAAAGCATTTAACCCTCTGGCTGGAACCAAGGAAGAGAAGAGCACCGCAAATGCTGTAGCCAGGGGAGGCTTCGAAAGAGCCTCCAAAGTCGAAGGAAGACCGTGATCGAAATCGCGGCTAAAGGAGCAGCTTTCAACACGATCAAAGTGGGGAAACCCTACTTTGAATGAAGAGAGAGCCTAGCACCGCCATTCCGATCTACGGCTCTTCCGGAATAACAGGGACAAGGCCCGAGCATCCCTATCTTTGGATGCAACAGGCACCTTCCGCCTGCCTCGGAAGCCCTCGACTCCGTCTTTTGGATGTAACAGTCACCTTCAAGAGCATCGAAGACAACACAGCGTCTCATCTTCACCCTCGGGAAGCACTTCGTCAACAGAATGCACCCGCATGTTCAAATTCATGTTGGAAGAACGTGAGGGAATGAGAAGCAAATCTTCTCTACATGCCACTATTTATAGGCCGGGCAGATTAAACCTACGTGCCAAGTGGATGGCCCTCCGAATTCCGTACAATGAATTTACATTAAATGGATGAACCGGACGCCTCGAATTCAGCCAAACGGCTATTTATGGCACTCGAAGAGCGAGACAGCCGCATCATTAAAAGACATGTCCGATGCGCCAGCCAGACAGCGCATCACACGGACGCGCCCTTCGGCATCAGGCGCATCACACAGACGCGCCCTGCAGTACTCGGCACATTACAGAGGGTGCGCCCTCACACATCTCCATACCGAGTGGAACGCCAACCGACGCATCCATTCAGCTGTCCATCGAACGTCACCAACATTAAATGCTGAACTGACAGAGTTGGCAGCACGCCTCCCAAAGTTTGAACAGTTGACAGCTTTATTCAGAAAATGAAGCGTCGGCAACGTCAGCATCATCATGACTTTATTTTCACGGCTACTGCCACGTGGCCACTCCACCATCAGCATGCGCCTCTACGGCCATGCGTCCAAATCAGTATGCACCTCAAAAGCCATGCGCCTCAGACTGCTCTCTGATCCCGAAAGACAGAAGGAAAGTCGCCTGCATGCGCCTCAAAAGCCATGCGCCCCAAATGGTTTGTAACTCCTAAAGGTTATGAGCCGCAGCCTCCTCCTGCGCCCAATCCAAGGCACAGCTCACCAGATCACTTCTCTCCACCAAATCCGAGATCTTCGAACCATGAGTCGATGACACGTGTCTTTTGACTCAACTCATCCAAGATTTCAGTAACGGAAAGATCTTCTCTCTGCTACGTGCCGACTCACAACAGCAGTATGAAGAGTTCTCCCCCTCGATCAGGGCGCAGCATCCGTGTGCCTCCATCAGCAACCTCCACGTGGTATCCCCACACCGGCGCATCCTGCATGTGCGTATCTATAAATAGAAGGATCATCTCCTTCACACACACACAGAGACTCAGAACACACAAGAATCCACAACAGAGAATCACCGAGAGGCAGTTCTAGACACTCAACGTCTTCCTCCTCTCAGCAAGCTCCAGCACCCAGAGCAATCAACACCTTCAGAGAACCGATAACCGTCGTCAGCCGGTCAACGGAGTCAACGTATTACCACTCGCTCCATTGGCACTAAGGACCCAGCTTAAACAAAAGTGTACTCCTAGGACTACATCTAAGTCCTATATTGTATCACTGTTCTGTTTGTATTAAGATTTCAATCAAAATAATTTTAATGGCAAACAGGGCGCTCTTGGGATCTGTAGCCTGTCGACGAGTACGGCGCATTTCCAGCACACTGTCATGTGTTGCACCTTCTAAGTCACCTAAGGGTACATGCGTTCCTGGATGATGTACCCACCTGAATTCAACCCCTAATTTTCGACCTGGGTAACCTGGATGGTCTGCAGGGCTTGTGGCTGTGGAATAATTTCACTGCATCTTGTTAGTAATTAGGCTTGTGATAACCCTAGTTAGTTAAAGTAGTAAGCCGTAGTATCTGCTTGGCCGTGATTGATTGAATGAGACATAACCAGCCTAGCCATGTCTTGATCCAGTACAAGATTGCTTCCTGTCTTAATTTCTTACATTATTATCTTGCCGATAAATGGTGGGAAACCAAGTTCTGTTCAGACGAAGGGTTACAACCCCGGTCCTTATTTGGTTTACGGGTTGTAACCTGGTTATCGGAATAGTTCCATAGTTATCTCGTCGTATATCATCCTGACATGTTTTCATAAATTTTAGTTTTAATATTAGATTTTGTGCTGATTGCTGGCTTTTGTTCTTATTTCGTGGCCCCCTTGTGGCACTTGCTCTTTCTGGGGTTGACCCAGCTGGTTTTGTGTGGCCAGATTTCGGAGCAGCTTCCGAGGATCTACCAAGCTTCCAGCCCAATGGTGACAACTAGACGGAACCTGGGCCAAGAGTGGGTTTTCCTTTTTGTCTTGCCCACTTCATTATAAAACTATTCTTTTGAGGCGTTTAGCCGACGAGCACCTGTTAGCTCGATTGCACTTTACTTACTGTCTGCCTACGGGCTGTAACATGATTGACAGATCCTAGGGTTGATCATGTATGACTAAACTCTTGCAAGTCCTGACATTTTGTAATGACTAGCTTCATGATCAGCTGAATATGTAATGTTTGGGATGCCCTAATATTGTATATTTAATGATCATACTTCTTATAACCTTTTACTTACTTGCTTGTGATTGAGACACTAGGCTTGTTCATGACCTTAAGAGACTGTTGGCTTGTAGATAAACCCTCATATATCTAGACAGCCGTGACCGTATATCGAGGTGATTTCCATTTCAATATACGTAGCTGGCTATGTCTGCCCCCGCTCTCCAGTATTATGGTTCTAGGGCGTGACATTAATCACATGATTTGTTTAAGTTCTGGGACTTGATTGTGGGGGTTTGACCTAGAAGGAGTACGAACATTTTAATTTCGAGGACGAAATTTTTATAAGGTGGGTTGGATGTGAGCACCCTGAATTTCGGGTTGATTTTTTATTTTTATTTTACTTTCTGATTGATTTAGTTTCAATAAATAATTATTCTGTTTATTTATCCTTAAGTGTACTTTCCCGTACCTTTGATATTTGGAGTGTCAGGGATGTTCAACTCTGGAAATCTTCTTCACGAGTTTTATAGTGGACAGGATTACCTTCATGATGGTATATAGTGTCCCACTCAAACTTGTTCCCTTGTACTCTTTTTGCTCCGCACAACTTCGGGTCGATTTAGACCATTTGATTATTAATTATTTTTCCCACTCTTTTCTTTGATCATTATTAGCACGTTACCGTGACTTTTAATTTGGGAGCGCAAGACCAGTCGTTCCCTTGAAACCAACTTATCATTCATGATCTACTCGAGACGCTCTTCACCCATGACCTTCGTGTCCCACTCAGACATGCCATTTTGTGCTCCATTTGCTTCGCACAACTTTTCTGACACGTGACCCGATTTTATTTCACCCTACGGTGTCGTATTCATTTTTTAACTTGATTTGTAGGTACCCTGTCGACCAAAACCTGTCAGCCCCAAATATGGACATGGCCCACATTGAGCCTACTACCCGCACAATACTTGTGTCCCATTTATTGGAATCCCCATGTGCTACTTATTTGCCCATGATCATCAACTCTTATTTTTATTCAATTTTTGCACAATGTCCGGTTTTGATCCAACCCGGCTTGACTGAACCCAACCCCAGCTCCATGTTACTCTCCATCACCCTCAGCCTCATTATCCTTGAAAAATACTAATTACTCATTCTACTTATTTTTAATATTTATTGAAAATTTCTGTTGATTTAAATCCTATAGGAATAACCTTATTTTCCTATAATAAAACTCTAACCTTTGGATTCTCCAAACAAATCCTATCCATTAATTCCTACATGCAACTTTTTCCCCAATCCCTTTAGCAGCCATGGCCGGCCCTAAATTCAATAGGATGATAATATTCTTATATATCTCTCTCTCATTAAATTATCCTTATCTCTTTCTCTCTCTCACTATTTTTCCCACACACCATTTCAACAACAACCACCAACAGCATCCTCAAGTGGCCGACCCCCCTCCCATGCCCGAGCTCAACAGTTCCTCCTCCTCCCTGGCAGGCGTCGCCGGCCACCACCGCCACCCACCAGTCTCCTCCACTTCCCTCCTCCTCTTCACCATCAAAACCAACCACCATCACCATGGCCCAACCACCACCTTCACCACACCCGACCACCATCACCACTGTGACCATCACCACGTCCGCCGCACCGCCGCGCCCTCGCCGGCCGGGCCTGGCCGCGCAGCCCTGCACGCAGCAGTGGGCAGCAGCAGCCGGGAACTCCTTGGTCGTGCGCGTACAGCGCTGGCCGTGCGTCGTCGTCGGCCACCGTGGCTCCGACGACCCCCACGCGGGTGTGCCCCACCCCGGAGAACTCTTCCAGGGCGGCCACCGTCCTCCGGGATGCACCGTCGAGGCGATTTGTGCGTTTCACACGAAGTTCCGTCATGACGCGCGCGGGAACGATCCAGATTTTGCGTTCCGTCGCAGCGACTTTGCGCATGTTTTCCCAGGAATTCGACCGTTTGATCGGCGATTTATTTGCTCCGTCGCAATCTCGGTATATCCACCTTCACTCCTGTCAATTTTCATCCGTTGATTTTGTCGTTTGATACATCAAAACCGGCCAACAAGTTGACCCTTTAAATTGTATTAATTTTGGACAGTTTCGCGGGGTCAACTTCGTCAGCTTGTATCTCCTCCACCGCAGCTCCGTTTGGAGTGCTACCAATTCCTATACGAAGCAGGTATAACCCTCTTGCTACCCCTCCAGTTTCATTTCATTGTGAGCTTGTTTGATTGGTTGAATTCGACGCCAAAGTTGATCGTCCGTAATTTCTAACTTGTAAAATTCCATTTTTGAACACGGGACTCCAGATTTCATTTCTGACACCACCAGTAGACTCGTGGCATCGTTCTGGCATGTTTTTATATAAAATTTGTTAGATTTGGAGGACGTAGGTCCTGGCACGTTTTTCAGTACAAAGTGGGTCCCACAGTCCGGGTCAACGGAACTTTTTGACGCCGGCTCATCGGAATCCAATTCCGGATATACCGTTAGTTCATATCGTTATCCTGGACTCGTTGACATATAATTTGCTAGGTTTTGGTGGACATTGGATCTGGCACGCATTTCGGTGCAAGTCGGATACCAATATTCTGGTCAACAGGTCATTTTGAGATCGGCTCATCGGAATCCAATTTCGGATATACCGTTGAGTTCGTATCGTCATTATAGACTCGTTGACATGTAGTTTGTCGAGTTTGAGAACATTGGCTCCGGCACGCATTTCCGTACAAACCGGAATTTTAATATTCTGGTCAACGAACCAAATTAAGATCGGGTCAACGGAATCCAATTCTGGAGATACTGTTGGGTTCGTATCGTCATTCTGGTTTTGTGGACATATAATTTGTTATATTTTATAGACTTATTTTCTTGCACGTATTTCGGTACAAAACGGCTCCGACACGGATACCGTTTTGACCCGAAATTACCTTTTTGCCCTTGTGTCCAAATTGGACCGATGGAGAGGCTATCCTAGCTAATTTCACCATTCTGGACACGTTGGCGATGTTTATTTCATCATCCGACAATGTTTGTTGATAATTTCTCTGAGTTTAACCTTTTTATAATTAATTAATAATTAATTCTTTTAATGTTCGTATTTCGGGATTAGTACAACGAAACTGAGCTCAGTCAATTCCAGTGATCTCACATCGCTGAAATTGACAAGATGGACACGTGGATCACTATAATAAGATTATCAACTTTACCGTTGATCTTCTTATCTCGATTTGCATGTCGTAAGTTTCGACGTACGAATAACGAAGTACACGTTATATCTTTAATAATTAGACTAGAATTGACCATGTTTGACCAGAGTTGACCAGTTGACCTAAAGTCAACTGTAAGCCAACACTTGACCTAGTTTGACTAGATTATTGACCGGAGTTGACCTAGAGTTGTTTTGACTTAGAAGAACCTAGGATAATATAGATTGCTTGTAGAGTTTCATTTATTACAACTTGAACACCTTGTAACCTGTGTTGCTTTAAATAGGACTCTATGGCTTCAGTTGGACCCCCCTATACTTATCAGCTGTTCAGGTTATCAAGCGAGTACATTCTCTGATCATTTCATATCTTGTTTAGAATTATTTTCCTGCTTTAAATTACTTTACTTGATACTGTCACGTTGGTCACACGGATTGGTATTATATGGATCTTTTCATGAGATGTTATCCCCCTTGGGAGCATCGGATACTGCATGTTTTGTGCGTTTCACGAATCATCACGTATCTCTATGCTTCCTCTGATTCACGAATCGCTTGTGACACATGTACTCTCATGTTCACAGAGCCATCATGAATCACCTTCACGTGTCACTCATTTTATGAGCCATGTGAAGTTTCACGAATCTTAACATAACTTGAACAGATCCTTGTGTATTGATTGGGGATGGAGGAGTAGAAATAGGCATGTGAATATTATCCAAGTAGATGTAGTCATGAATCACTCTCTTAGCTGTAGTCATGAATCTCCTATGCCGTTCACATGTTTATATTTTACTCTGACTCACTAGTCACTGTTAGTTCTTTATATATAGTAGATATTTCTATTACAGTTCTCTCTCTCTCTGTTTACATACTGTATTTGTCATGACCCGTACCCATTTTTTTTTAAACGGATACGAGACGTGTCCAAGCCAGCCTACGCCGCAGTGTCGGCGGTAGAACGCTGTCACGGCCATGAAGATCAAAATCACAAATAATCCAATGCTCATTCACAGAAACTAATTTAACTTACAATGATCACAAGTTTTACATTTGTAGAAGAATATAAGCTTGTACAATTCAATGAATGACTATAACTCAACTATCTAGCTAGTCTCTAGGCTTTTATCTGCAAGTATTCCCTTCACTCCCCAAGCTAAGTGAATCCACGGCTAACCTGAAAATGTTGGTTTCCAGTCAGGAATGGAACGAGCACAATTCACTGAATGCAATTTCAAATAAAGAAAATGACTATAAGACAAAGGTTAGACATCAATCATGAGTTTTGAAAATAAACAGTAAAGCCGTAAGAATAGACAGAAAATCAATAGTAGACAAATAGACACATATACTTTCCCCACTGTTAGAAGTACCTTTGATATGTGATCGGTCTCGGGACAATTATGCGACACGGTCTACACGGTCTAAAGTTACACGGTCTACAGTTACACGGTCTACAATTACACGGTCTACAGTTACACGGTCTACAGAAAATATTACAATAAAGAAACATTGTCTGCAGAATAATAATCACGAACTACACAGATTAAATGTAATAAATAAATCACTGTCTACACGGTCTACTTTGCAATAAATAAATCACTGTCTATACTGTCTACAAAAAATAAATGCAACACGGTCTACACGGTCTACAAGAAATAAATGCAACACGGTCTACACGGTCTAAGGTCAGATCACACATCCTTGGTACTTCTTATTTCCGACTCAACAATTTATAATAGAAAATAATCACATAACTAATGACCAACCAATGAAATATAGTGAAGATCAATATCGAAATGCAGACAATAAACTGTACTCGCCTGTGGTCCTTTGCTGGTGAAACCGACAATCTGAACTACTCAATGTGCCACTATAGTCAAAACCCGTACAACAGTCCCCGAAAGCTAAAATAAACAATACCAATGATCTCAGAATAGTCTAATTAGCTAGGATTGCTTGTCCTTACGTCCAATTCTGGACACAGGGGCAAAATGATAATTTTAGACAAAAACGATATCCGCCATTGGACCCGCTTTGCACCGAAAAGCGTGCCAGGGTCAACGGTCTCTAAAGTCGTCAAACTATATATCTACGGATCCAGTTTTCCGATACGAACCCAACCATATGTCCAAAGTTGGATTCCGGCGGTCGTGCACAAAATCGCCCGTTGAGTCGGACCATGGGGCCCGCAAAACGGCGTCGGATTCAACTGTCTCAGAATTGGACCAAACTTGGCATACAGGACCAAAAAAATGATACGGTTCTGTTGGCACAAGTTTCATCTCGATCTGACGAGCGTGCACAAATTAATTGAAGAATTTGTAAAGTGCACGATACGGTGAATTTCGACGGATACGCATCAAATTCGTCGCGTACACGCGACCAATTTGAATTCCGTCAAAGCCCACACGACCATGAAGCCGTTACACAGCTTTCGATGCTTTCAGTTCGCGATCACGTTGTCCCGATTGGCGTGACGCACGTCGTGTGGAATAATTTTCTAGTTTTCAAAACAGGTTTTTGGGAAACTTCGGAGTTGAATAACTCTCTGTAAACTAAATGAAAAATTAATCTATCAGAAGGGTTTTGATCCCCTATATGTTGTCAATAATTGCTTTTAGGTAGATTTTTGAAGTCATGCATGGTTTGGGCGAAAACTGGCCGCGAACTAGAGTGTTTGGACTGTTTCACGTGTCCTGTTTCAACAGATTTTTTGACCACTTTGGGTTCGATTTACGATGCGTACGGTGGAACTAAAATCGAAGTGATTGAAAGGATTAGGAGAGGGTCATGTTGGGAACATACCAGATCAATCATTTCACAAAACGATCCACTGGATGCGACGAACCATCGCCTCGAAGTTGGTCTTATTCCCGCGCTCACTGCTGCTGTCGCTCCGTGTTCTCGCGCGCTCGCGCGAGTGTTGCCGGCCGGCGTCGGCCTGCGGCAGCGCAGGGACCGCCCAGGGGTCGTGGACGCCGTGGGTTGGAGGTGGCAGCGTTGAGTTTGCGTTAAGGTTTTAGTTCTCGTTAAATCCTTCTCCCGAACGCCATCTCCCTATATAGTCAATCGTGAGGGGTCGGGTTGGACGCTGCTCTGCTGCGTAAGGGTAGGGGTTCCCAGCTCGGGTCGGGTTGGGATTTCCCATGCTGGGCTGCTACTGCTCTTTTTCTTTGAAAGAACAGGATTTTAGATCACGGTCTGGGGTGTTGGGCCGGGCCTGGCTGGGTATTAGTACATATATAATAGATAAATATATATCTTATAAATATACATATGTATAATGCCAATTATATATATTGTATCAAGCCAACTATATATTTTATATAATTTCCAATACACAATTATATATATTATAAGAATATATATTCTTAAATCTAATAAGCACATATTTACATATGCTTCTATCAATACGAATCTAGGTATATATATATATATATATACATATATATATATATATACGCATTTTTACATATGTATAATATATATTTATATACTACATATACATACACCTGCACATTTTATATATTTATATATACATACAAATACACCATATATCTATATACACATATATATATATATATATATCTATATTTATATTCACACATATACGTCTGTATTTGTATACACACACACACATATATATACATTTATATACATACTCATATCTATATATATTATCTATATAATATATCACTACATATATTTCTATTATTCATATCACTATATGCATTCCTATCTATATATAATAATATTTAATTGACAAAATTAATATAACCCATAATAATAATGTAATATTATATAATATTTCCCTCAATAAAAATAAATAAATAAATGTTTCTAAATTCCGGGAAAGGAGGCTACAAATCTACCCACCTTAAAAATAATTTCGTCCTCGAAATTCTAATCCATAGCTATTCCTTGAAAATCAAAGTCTATATCCCTTAATCTCCTCAAGTTCAATTTCTCAAAAATATTACTATGACCTTCTCTAGTCATTTGGTATTTACGAAATCTCGAGGACTTCTACCCACCTTTGGTCACACTACTCCCTTGGAACACAGTCACTAAAATCATATAATCTTCTAACTAATGACTAATAATTCTACCAAAAATCTCTAGGACATATCGTATCTATAATCTCTCACATCTAAAACAATCAAACATTCAATAGTCAAGCAGTATTATACTATAATTTAAGAATTTCTAATGAATCCTGGACAATACGATCATTCGTCACCTCGGAATAGGAAGGGATGAGAATTAATGGTACAAGAAAGCAAGGGAGAATAACTGAGAACGAATACGAAGTTTCAAAGACGGTAGAGAAATTTCTAATGATGCCGGTAGAAAGAAAGTCTATGAGCCAATGACTTATTTGCTAGGTGGGCTACTCTGGTCTAGTCAATTGATAAATCGAAGCACCTTCATTTCCTAGAGGGTCTTGCAATCCATGCAACACGAAGATTCCGTTCTCGAAATTTATCTAAACAAGGTTCTATAATAGGACGGAATTTGAGAAATCGAGATTTTGATCTTTCCCGTGGTTGTCTAAACACACGAGCAAGGGATATAATGTAACACAAGATCGTGTCGCGACTTCCAGGTAGATGGAATAAGGTTACGAATGACTTTACATTCTAAAAGGTAGAGACAGCGAAATAGGGGTAGGGACCTATTTCAAATAGTTTTGTGTTATAGTCCAAGTATGGTGGTATGTATGGAGGAGTTTTACTGGGTCTTAAAGGGTTCCTTGATTGGACATCAATCGTTGGTTGGAAGAACCTTGAATTTTAATCTATATTGACTAGACAAGAGTCCAATCATAAACTATTTCTACCAGGTTATGGTAACCTGGAATAGGTTTTCTCCCAAATGGTTGAGCTAATTGCCATTCGGGTTGGTTAGCTAAGTCCCTAAAGTCCAAAATGTGCCTTTGGTGACCCTAGTGTTTAAGTAGCACAAGAGGCCTCTATCTAGTGGCACACTAGTGGTATGTGCGTAGTGGGCTTCGAGTAGATCACCACCATATATCGGGTCGAAGGAATTGAGTCAAGGTTGAGGCTCTAGTGGAAGTCGGGAAGTATACCGGTACTATGGTAAAGGTTATAACTAGTCCTTTTAACCTGAAGGTCGTACTCCAAAAATAGAGTACAAGGGGACGGGTTTTAGTGGGACATGATATACCTAGATGAAGGTAGGCTTGTCTAGATCTTGTATATGCAGTTTGTCGGAAGATAACAGCTGGTCTCGTGCTCCGAATATTAAAACCACGACCGGGGACACAAAATGATCTAAATGGAAAGTGGGAGTCCATAGAGCACTAACTATCATTCTAAATAAAAATTTGTTCTAATCAATCGGTGATCTTCGTATATCCTAAAACCTTAGGAGGCTTACAGTCTACCTACCTTAGAAATAGGACATGGTCTTAGGAATATCGAGGTTAGAGGGTTTCCAAAGTCCGAATACTGTACCTCGACCCTTTGTTAATAGGGAATAAGGCACGACGTATCGGGATACGGTAGATATAAGTCAAGTCAAGGATCGTTCCTCAATAAATGGAGAACGAGTGTGTACAATGACACATGGTCGATAAAATATGATGATCTACTCGTCTATAGTATATTAGGGTTATCGGCGGGGTAACCAACTCTAAGGCACAAGATTTCTTCAACTGAGTCGTAAATTTCCATTTGTGTCAACCTGCCAGACTATCGTCACAAGAGTCGTAGTGATCGTGTATTACTGTTGACAACTGATAGACAGGGTGTTTAAGCTATGGCATTGGCTAAGCTAGTGACTGTGGCGTTCCAACACTAGTTAGGTCTTAATAATAAAATTTACATAACTAGAGTAATATTTGTTGGAAACCAATCTCGGGATGAGTGTCACGGTAAATGATTACCCTATTGTCCACTCATCTTATGTCTAACTGTGGCTTCGGTCGAGGAAGGGTTGCTAGTTAAGGCAAGCTTCCAGCAAATAATTAGAGGCTCACAACATTGGGTCTCTGGAGAATAGGTAGTCTCATAGGTTTGGCATTTGGTCAAGGGGAAAGATCCTAATCATTCTCGGACTCCAATGACCAGAAGATCAAGATAGTAGGTTTAGTGTCGAAGGGAGGACGAGTAACTCAAGGCAAGGTTCTAGTCACAAGGCTGGCTGATGGTAACTACACTTGTGTATACAACTACCATAGCCATGGGAATACTCGGTATCTTTCTACCAATTACGAGCTTCTGTCTTTCCAAATCAGTGAAAGACAAAAACAATAAAGAGTTCAATAGAGATGTTACTGAATACAATTTCGTGATTCAAGGGCGAACATATAAATCAAGAGGAATTGTCAAAGCAGTCGCGGATGAGATCCTGGAGACATCTATATCTCAATCCACGTAGGATAATTAAATGAAAAGCGAACCAATTGCATCATGGTTGATCAGACCGTAATACAATGATTCTGATTAGACAATATGTTAGCGGGCGTCCCCAATCAACATATGTCTTGAATCAAGCTCGATAAAAGAGTAAGCTTGCAAAAACTAGGCTGTAATAGCAGTATTGGTCAAGATGGTCAAAATACAAGTATGCGAGATTTTTGAAAAGAAGACAAGTGGTTCGAGTTTTGAGAGAATCAAAAACCTTACCGGGTGCCCTTGCTTATACAATCTTTCTGAAATCTTCATGTCCATAAGGTCTTGGTCAACTAATGGGTTATGACCTCTAACTTCTGTATTCTAGGTAAACCTATTAGTGTCAATCAATTCCTCGTCAATAAGTCACAAGGACTACAGAATGCTAGGTCGAGAGACATGCTACCCAACTTACAAAACTTCCACTAATATCATTTTTGGATCTTATGGGACATGTATGGCATTGCCATATCCTCTATGGTATCCCAAACTTGTAATCATGTTTGAAGTCATCTCACCGCGGATTACGCCTCGCTCGTAAAATCGGGCTGTGGTAACCCTTGGTTTCGTAACTCAACATGATACAAAATTGAACACTTCTTAACTCTATCCAATATTGGCTCAAGGGTACCTACGATCAAGAGAGGGCCATTAGCCATAGTTTTGGCAATGTCCCATCACCTATATTTTTTTCAAACTAATTTAACCTCTAGGGGTTGTGTCTCGCCAGTGCGCTGCTGGCTGCAGTGTATCCATAGTCTCCAAAGTTCAATTAAATGGCGACAGTGCGCTACTGTCCTACCATTATAAGTTAACTAATATTCCTTTAACTATATATGTAAAAACTCATGAGCTTTTAGAGGTTCAAGCAAGTCAACTATGAAATAAAGCGTAGGTATCTATCAGTCACAACCCTTAAAATAAAAGGTGAACAGGGAGGAAATAACTGAAGACAAAGAAATACAACATTCTAACTATTCTATGTGTATTCAAGCCTTTGAGGAAAAACTTGAATCGAAACTAACTCGAGGTTCGCATATGGATAACCCAATCAGAAATAATAATTCCTGGGCAAAATAGGAACTAAATAGGCAATTTGGACTAAATATGAGGATGATATCTAAAGAGGCAACGAGAAGGAATTGAATAATTCATCTAGGTGAGGTCATCAATTCTAGGAAGCTCTGCCTCTCCAAGTGAATAATCTATCCACATTGGACCATATCTTCCAATCAAGAGGTAATAGTGTACCTATGGGGATTTGACAAACTATCAAAATTAATAACTCTCATCCTAAATTGCATGGCCTAGACTACCCATCGGCAAATTTGTATAAGGGACTCCTAGTCCTAGTCATTCTCTTAAATTAAATTAATTTCTAATTCGTGAATGAGCATTTCTAGTCGCAGGCTCGCAATAGTACAACTAACTTAAGTACTATCACGAGTTTGCGTGATTTGCAAAGACAGACCTGCATGGGCCACCACAAAAACTTGTCACGACCCGCACCCATTTTTTTTATTTTTTTTTAAACGGATACGAGACGTGTCCAAGCCAGCCTACGCCGCAGTGTCGGCGGTAGAACGCTGTCACGGCCATGAAGATCAAAATCACAAATAATCCAATGCTCATTCACAAAAACTAATTTAACTTACAATGATCACAAGTTTTACATTTGTAGAAGAATATAAGCTTGTACAATTCAATGAATGACTATAACTCAACTATCTAGCTAGTCTCTAGGCTTTTGTCTGCAAGTATTCCCGTCACTCCCCAAGCTAAGTGAATCCACGGCTAACCTGAAAATGTTGGTTTCCAGTCAGGAATGGAACGAGCACAATTCACTGAATACAATTTCAAATAAAGAAAATGACTATAAGACAAAGGTTAGACATCAATCATGAGTTTTGAAAATAAACAGTAAAGCCGTAAGAATAGACAGAAAATCAATAGTAGATAAATAGACACATATACTTTCCCCACTGTTAGAAGTACCTTTGATATGTGATCGGTCTCGGAACAATTATGCGACACGGTCTACACGGTCTAAAGTTACACGGTCTACAGTTACACGGTCTACAATTACACGGTCTACAGTTACACGGTCTACAGAAAATATTGCAATAAAGAAACATTGTCTACAGAATAATAATCACGAACTACACAGATTAAATACAATAAATAAATCACTGTCTACACGGTCTACTTTGCAATAAATAAATTATTGTCTACACTGTCTACAAGAAATAAATGCAACACGGTCTACACGGTCTACAAGAAATAAATATAACACGGTCTACACGGTCTAAGGTCAGATCACACATCCTTGGTACTTCTCATTCCCGACTCAACAATTTATAATAGAAAATAATCACATAACTAACGACCAACCAATGAAATATAGTAAAAATCAATATCGAAATACAGACAATAAACTGTACTCGCCTGTGGTCCTTTGCTGGTGAAACCGACAATCTGAACTACTCAATGTGCCACTATAGTCAAAACCCGTACAACAGTTCCCGGAAGCTGAAATAAACAATACCAATGATCTCAGAATAGTCCAATTAGCTAGGATTGCCTATCCTTACATCCAATTCTGGACACAGGGACAAAACGGTAATTTTGGGCAAAAATGATGTCCGCCGTTGGACCCGCTTTGCACCGAAAAGCGTGCCAGGGTCAACGGTCTCTAAAGTCGTCAAACTACATATCTACGGATCTAGTTTTCCGATACGAACCCAACGTATGTCCATAGTTGGATTCCGGCGGTCGTGCAAAAAATCGCCCGTTGAGTCGGACCATGGGGCCCGCAAAATGGCGTCGGATTCAACTGTCTCAGAATTGGATCAAACTTGGCATACAGGACCAGAAAAATGATACGGTTCTGTTGGCGCAAGTTTCGTCTCGATCTGACGAACGTGCACAAATTAATTGAAGAATTTGCAAAGTGTACGATACGGTGAATTTCGACGGATACGCATCAAATTCGTCGCGCACACGCGACCAATTTGAATTCCGTCAAAGCCCACACGACCATGAAGCATTTACGCAGCTTTCGATGCTTTCAGTTCGCGATCACGTTGTCCCGATTGGCGTGACGCACGTCGTGTGGAACAATTTTCTAGTTTTCAAAACAGGTTTTTGGAAAACTTCGGAGTTGAATAACTCTCTGTAAACTAAATGAAAAATTAATCTATCAGAAGGGTTTTGATCCCCTATATGTTGTCAATAATTGCTTTCAGGTAGATTTTTGAAGTCATGCATGGTTTGGGCGAAAACTGGCCGCAAACTAGAGTGTTTGGACTATTTCACGTGTCCTGTTTCGATAGATTTTTCGACCACTTTGGGTTCGATTTACGATGCGTACGGTGGAACTAAAATTGAAGTGATTGAAAGGATTAGGAGAGGGTCATGTTGGGAACATACCAGATCAATCATTTCACGAAACCATCCACTGGATGCGACGAACCATCGCCTCGAAGTTGGTCTTATTCTCGCGCTCACTGCTGCTGTCACTCCGTGTTCTCGCGCGCTCGCTCGAGTGTTGCCGGCCGGCATCGGCCTGCGGCGGTGCGGGGACCGCCCAGGGGTCGGGGGCACCGTGGGTTGGAGGTGGCGGCATTGAGTTTGCGTTAGGGTTTTAGTTCTCGTTAAATCCTTCTTCCGAACGCCCTCTCTCTATATAGTCAATCGTGAGGGGTCAGGTTGGACGCTGCTCTGCTGCGTAAGGGTAGGGGTTCCCAGCTAGGGTCGGGTTGGGATTTCCCATGCTGGGCTGCTACTGCTCTTTTTCTTTGAAAGAACAGGATTTTAGATCACGGTCTGGGGTGTTGGGCCGGGCTTGGCTGGGTATTAGTACATATATAATAGATAAATATATATCTTATAAATATACATATGTATAATGCCAATTATATATATTGTATCAAGCCAACTATATATTTTACATAATTTCCAATACACAATTATATATATTATAAGAATATATATTCTTAAATCTAATAAGCACATATTTACATATGCTTCTATCAATACGAATCTAGGTATATATATATACATATATATATACGCATTTTTACATATGTATAATATATATTTATATACTACATATACATACACCTGCACATTTTATATATTTATATATACATACAAATACACCATATATCTATATACACATATATATCTATATCTATATTTATATTCACACATATACGTCTGTATTTGTATACACACACACATATATATACATTTATATACATACTCATATCTATATATATTATCTATATAATATATCACTACGTATATTTCTATTATTCATATCACTATATGTATTCCTATCTATATATAATAATATTTAATTGACAAAATTAATATAACCCATAATAATAATGTAATATTATATAATATTTCCCTCAATAAAAATAAATAAATAAAATTTTCTAAATTCCGGAAAAGGAGGCTACAGTATTTCCTTTAGATCTTGTATCTTACTTTACTGCATGATTATATTTTCTAACCTGCTATGATCTGTTGAGATGTATTGTGCTCGCTCATGTCCTGACTGGACCTGTTGATAAATTTACAGATAGCTTGGAGGTTGCCAGCTAGCCTAGAGGAGACACATTAGAGGTTGTTTAGTTAGCTATTTTAGTTATCTGGAGTTGTATTTACTTTATGGATTACTGTATTTGAGCTTTCGGACGTATTTTTGGGTTATGTATCTTAGACACTTAGATTTCTACCTGCTGTATCTCTTTTGGATTTTATGTTTTATCTATCTTCCATTATGCTCTATCTTAGATGTGATTGAATTTACATTCTGCTATGTCACCCCCATTCGGGGAGTATAAACTGCTTAGCCTTATACTGTTAAATACATGAGACTTAGGACAGCGTTCTACCACCGACACTGCGGCGTAGGCTGGGCATTGTTACGTTCTCGTACCCTAACCCCAGGGTGCGGGTCGTGACAAGGAAACCCAGGCAGAAACATGTACTACTCAAATCCGTACGAAAAGAGGGAAGAAGACTGTGGAGCCATCTGATCGAACGACTCGTTCGGCCGCAAGCAAAAAAAAAATTGGTAACTCTACCAATCTTAATGTTTAATTTCCTCATCTGGAACATTCGAGGTATTGCCAATCTCATGACTCTTAAAAGATTAAAGGCTTTGCTACGAGTGAACAAGGTTAATTTTCTCGTAATTATTGAGCCAAAAGTTGATCACTCTCAACTGCAACATTATAAAGTTAAGCTGGGCTTCTCTTTAGCCTTTTCTAATGACAGAGGTAACATTTGGATACTATCGAGGGCGTGCTGCCATATTGACGTCGTAGATTCCTGGGATCAAGCTCTGACAGTTAGGGTTTCTGACCCCATGCTGCCGGTGACGTCTCTCTTTTCCATTGTGCATGGTGACAGCAAGAAGGAAGGTCGTCGAATCCTTTGGGAGAGACTGCTCATGACTCAGTGCACACACCAGTTACCCTGGATTGTAGGAGGAGACTTTAATACGGTTCTTCGGTCGGATGAGAAGATTGGGGGACGACCTCCGGACGCCGTATCGATGCAGGAGTTTGCTAATTTCCAGTTGGCTTCTGGCGTGTCAGAATTGCCATTCACAGGGAGTGGCTTTACCTGGGTGAACTCGAATAAAGAGGATCGACGTGCGTCTCGACTAAATCGAGTTTTTGTGGATAATGCTTGGCTTTCTATGGCTCCATGCTCGGTGGAGGAACATCTTAATCGGACTGAATCGGACCATGCGCCCATTATTATGCGGATGTTAGCCAACACTTCTGGGAGGTAAGCAATTCAGATTCCTTGATTTTTGGATTGGCCACGCTGATTTCCTTCGTATCGTTCATGAGGCTTGGCATTCCGTTGATCACCGACATGGGATCACGCGGGTGGCATTGCGACTTGATGCGTGTCGTAAGAGATTGTCCGCTTGGAGCAAGTCGACATATGGAGATATTTTTCAGGCGGTCAGGAAGGCGGAGGACGAAGTACTTGCAGCTGAACTCCGACTTTAGGCTGTCAACTCCGACGACAATAGGGAGAAGCTAGCCCAGGCTACTGTATTGCTTAAACAGAGAGTGCGCATAGAGGAGGCTTTCTGGAAACAGAAATCTCGTATCAAATGGGATTTGGAGGGGGATAAAAATACTGCTTATTTTCATGATTGTGTGAACTATAAAAAGAAGGCTTTGCAAATTTATGCTATTACAACTGAGAATGAGACAGTGTTGAATGATACTGCTATGATCAAAGCCCATGCTCTTGAGTATTATGCAGCATTGTATAAAAGAGGAGAGATCAGGGATGATGAGGAGTTGCTCTCTGTCATTCCATGCCTGGTGGACGAAGACGAGAACGATCGCCTTATTGCTATCCCGTCGAAGAAGGAGCTGCTGGACACTATCAAGTCATTGGACCAGAACAGTACATCGGGACCAGATGGTTTTACAGCAAAATTCTTTATATCTACTTGGGATATCATTGGTGATGATATTGCATTGGCGGTCGGTATGTTTTTCGACGGGTTCTCTCTTCCTCGTTCTATTACTAATACCTCTCTTGTTTTAATCCCCAAAGTTAAGCAGCCCAAGTATTTCTCAGATTACAGGCTATCAGTCTATGTTCAGTTTTGAACAAAATTATTTCAAAAATGTTAGCACTGCGGCTAGCGCCTCTCCTGCCAAAGTTAATCTCTCCTGAGCAAAGTGGCTTTGTGCAAGGCCGGGAGATTGTGGATAATATTGTTCTTACTCAAGAGTTAGTTGCTAAGATGAACAAAAAACATTGGGGTGGCAACATTGCTATTAAGCTAGATATGATGAAGGCGTACGATCGGGTTGATTGGAGATTTCTGCTCAAAGTTCTGCGCAGGTTTAGCTTTCATAACAAGTGGGTTGACATGATGCTCCGACTTCAAAATAATGTTTGGTTTTCACCTTTGATCAACGGCGAAGCAGATGGGTATTTCCAATCTTAGAGGTGTTCATCAAGTAGACCCAATCTCGTCCGTATTATTCATCTTAGCTGCAGAGACATTGTCTCGAAACTTAAAATTGTTGCCTTCAACCGAGGGATTTACTCCATTCATCACTCCTAGAGGATGTTCCCCTGTTACTCACTTATCTTATGCGGATGTTGTCCTGTTATTTTCGGTAGAGGATATCCGGTCGATCACCATCATTCAGGAGACACTGCGGCGGTATGAGGAGGCCTCTGGGCAGAAGCTCAATACGGCTAAGACATCACTGTACGTCTCTGTAAAGGCCCCAGCTGATAGGGTTCATGATTTGGCAATGCGGACGGGTTTCTCTATCGGGACGCCTCCGTTCACTTATCTTGGTTGTCAAATGGCGGCTGGGCACCGTAATACAGGGATGTATGAAGAATTGATACAAAAAATTCGATCGAGAGTTGAGGGATGGCATAACAAAATTATTTCACCAGGGGGTAAATTGGTACTCCTTAAATATGTTCTCTTCAATTCCAGTTTATACATTGGCTGCGTGTAACCCTCCTGTCACGGTGCTTCGTCGTATTGAAGCTATTTTTAGTGATTTCTTCTGGGGCTCGTTCCAAGGAGCGCCTAAAAGAAAATGCTTGGGTTGGGACTATATTGCACGCACGAAGGAGGAAGGAGGGCTGGGTGTTAAGAGATTGGAGGACATGATGCAAGCCTTTACAATTAAGCTCTGGTGGAAGTTTACTACTCAGGACAGCCTTTGGATCAAGTTTTTCAAAGATAAATACTGTTCTCATAGCTCTGCGAGTGAAGTTGCATTAACATCTAATGCTAGTCATGTTTGGAAGCGACTTATTGATGATCGATATTTGGCCAATCACCATATAGTGGTGGACGATGCAGGTTGGGGGTGGCGCAGATCCTTGGGAAGGTTTACAGTGGCTTCAGCTTGGGATTTGGCTCGACAGCATTGGCCTATTTTATCTCATTTTGTTCATATATGGGGGAAGTGCCTTCCATACAAATGGTCGATTTTGTTATGGCATGTCCTTCACAACAAGGTGCCAACAGATGACAACATAGTAAAGCTGGGCTTTAGTATGGCCTCTAAATGTCATTGCTGTGCGCAGAGCTCAGTAGAAACTCTTGATCACATCTTTCATGTCGGGTGAGATGGCTTCAGGAGCATGGCTAGTGCTGCAGAAGGAGTACAGGGTTCAAATTAGGGGCGTATCTTGCTACAGCTGAGATTGAACAGGTGGTGGCGGGGAAAGAAACTTCACCAAAAGCAAATCGCAGTCTGGGCTACTATCTGGGTGCTATGGAAAAATAGGAACAAGTGGCGCTATGAAGGCTATACCTACTCAACTGAAATGGTGATCAGGGGAGATTCGGAG
>JANAVB010029820.1:1702822-1715322 GCA_029216955.1 Iris pallida | reverse complement strand
AACATTTAGATTGTGAACCCCACTTTTTCGAACCACTTGACTGGGTACTATCGAGAAATTGATAGAAAAGTCGAGGCGTGTCGATAATGAGCTGTTGGAAGATTGGCGTAATTTTTCCACTGGCATTCCCATCGAGACTTATATAAGACAAGGTGGCAGAAATATGTCTCGAGAAGCTACCCTGTCAGGCTTTCTCTCTCTTTGGTTGCGACGGTTCGTGGTTCCCAGAGCCAATACCATCGATCGAATCCACCGAGGTATACTATTCATAGATGTGCATTTATTATATGGGCACAAAATGGACATTCTTTCTGTAATGACTTGCCGGCTGAATGTATGTCTTCGTTCATTCATAGATACCATGATGGAGAATCCCGGCACTTGAGACGATTTTCCTCGCACTGAGATGCCGTATACTTATTTATTCGGCTGGTTACTACTGCACCACCCCACCCTAATGGATCCAGCTTAGGTGCAGCAGGAGGAGATTTCATCAGGCGTTATACCACGTCTCGATGAAAAGTGAAAACCCTTATTGATGCAGAAATGCATTGAATATGGGTTCCGAGTGGAGATTCTTCAGTGTTGCTCCTCCTCCTGGATATAAGAATCTTTTCCTCTGCTCATGGACTTAGAGCCTATAGCTACTCGTCCACCTCTAGCTGCTTTCATGTAGTTGAAAATGATCAGACCTTCTCACCTAGTATATCGGTTCGAGGGTGAGTATTTTCTGGAGCCATATCTGCCTAGCTGATTTACTTGCCAATTTGGCTACGATCAAATGAATGTTGGAAACGCAACCACCTGCCTAAAAGCTTCTGGCTATTTGATTGTTGGTGCCAAAGGATGGAGGTACTATGTGCTAGGGGTACTATGGCTACATTCACAATGCCCTCTGCTACTTTTGAAGAAGGTTCGCGTATGTTATATACATACGCAAATTTCTATACCTCGGCCAATACCTTCTTCGAAGGCTTCTCTTTGTCTGATAGTTTTGTTAGTGTCAGACGGTCGCGAGCAGGGGCCAAGATTAATCTAGAATTCAGAGAAACTGAGGAAAATGTTCACGCTGATTAGCCTCTAGAGGCTATGCTTGTTGGCTTCCCTGATGAAGTGCATGATCTACTGTATATCTCCCTTAAGAAGCAAAAAGAGAAATCTCCTATAAAAGGGGCTAGCAAAAGACAGAAGGCTGGGGACTCATCTACTCAATCTGCCCCAACTGAACCTCCTTCTCCCCCTAAGGCTCGGGGGAAGAAAAAAAAAAGCAGTTGTTATCACTGAACAGCCCATGGCAAGGACAATATCTCAAACGCGTCAATTGGAGGCAGGACTTTCCTCTGGGGGAACGGGGGCAACCCCTTCTCCAATCCCAAAAGAAAGTAGAATTTCTACTGAAGAGACTAGTAGAGGGGCCGGATGTGCAGGATGAACCTTCTGAAACCGAGGGATCACCTTGCATACCGCTCAAGCGCAAAAACGAGGAGAAAATTGTTGGCAACCAAAGTTATGTAGCAGGAAACTGTAACCTCGTCTACCCCATCAGAGCCGGGGGCAGTCTCTTGATCGACCAGAACCGTCACTGCCGTTACAAGATCCACTATCTCCAAAAGGTGATACTTTTATCCTTTCAGTCTAACGAAAGTTATTGGATGTTAACCCATTTGATATATACGTTTTCTATTTACAGAGACCCCAATAATCAGTGCTCCAGTTCCAGGTACTACAGTAGACACTCTTTTGGTTCCTATCTCAGAACTAGTGGTCGTAAAGATCACCATTCCCCTGTCTACACTTGCTACAGCAGGTGTGACGTTGCCTACATCCACTGATGATGTTCCAGGGGTCACGGATGTCCCAGCTCTTTCTATATTTTAAACTCCTGCACTCTCTTGAGAAGACGAAGATATGATAAAAGCATTGGATGGCTGTGATTTCGAAGATGAGCTAATCGAGGAAGATCCTATCGATGCTGCTTCTGATCTTGATAAGTCTGAAATAAGCCAAGATCCAATAGAGACCCAGAAAGATCAAGACTTGACGGCCAAAGATGGCCAGATCATTGTTGAGGGTGAGGAGCACCCTATTGAAGATGAGGGCCATCAGAGCCCTAAAGATGATAATCAGAATCTCGATGAGCCGCATGGCGATGAGAATTCTGATGACAAAGTTGAGGGTGATCAAAGCCCGGACGATAATGAAGGTAATGATGAAGAAGGCCTTGCTGAAGGTCTTGAAGATGTTGAGGGTGATAAAAATTCCTGATGATGATAAGGAGGATGATAAAAACCTCACTAAAGATCTTGGAGAAGCTAGGGGTGATGAAAACCTCGACATTAATGTGGAGGGGATTCAAACCCCTGCTGAACAAGTCTTTGAGACGGAAGGGACAAAAGTGGTAGCCCCAGGAGGCCAAGCTGAGTCGGGGGCTGGAAGCAGTCGTTTTGTATCATGAGGCTCGGAGGCTAGAAGCAGCCAAACAGTTGTATCTGAGAATACCATGGTGAGGCTCGTTACAGAATGAGATACCATGCCTCATGAAATTCCATATATGTCATCGGGCTCAGGTAAATTTTTGACTTTATTCACCATTGCTCCTTTGATGTTGTATGATTTAATGATTTTGCTTTTGGGTTGCAGCGGGTCATGTGGGGACGATCACTGAAGTCCCGTTGACTTTACTTCTTTCAGCCTTAGCTCCACTATGGCTCCCCTGGACACAGGGACTCATACCATGGAGGGAAGCTACTCAGGGATGCCTGCACCGAGATCTCCTGGTGCACAAGCTGATGTTCTTCCAATCTCTGCCGAAGGAGGAACTCATGTTGAAGTGGCAACACCTAGTGTATCGACGATGACCAGTAGCATTGTCAAAACATATGCAAGTGCCTTTTTCACTTCCTTGAGCACTTTGGTACAAATGGCCATAGAGAAGCAACATCTTTACGATTTAGTAAGTAGAACTTCTTCTTTTGCAATTGAAGCCATATGCGATCTCGGCGATACTGAAAGGGTCAACTTCATGGAGCAGATATTGAATGAGCTTGAAGATCCTATCAGATCTTATCAAAACTGATGAAAGGCAATAAACAAAGATGGGTAGATGCAGAGTGTGAGGCCATAGCTCGTAAATATGAAGAATGACAAGTCATCCTGAACAATTCTGTAGTTGCCTTATCGATACGTGTCACGACCCACACCCTAGAGTAAGGGCACGAGAAGTGGGTACGTCTAGCCTACGCCGCAGTGTCGGCGGTAGAACGTTGTCCTATGTCAATCATCTAACAATATATAAGGTACATGTACAGTATATACACTCCGAATGGAGGTAACATAGCAAATACAGTCTCAATCACATCTAAGGTAGAATACGATAAAAAAATAGATAGATAGATAGATAGATAGATAGATAGATAGATATAGATAGATAGATAGATAGATAGATAGATAGATAGATAGATAGATAGATAGATAGATAGATAATAAAAAGAAATGAATCCACAGAGATACAACCAGATAGAGGTCTAAGTGTCTAAGATAACACAAATCCAGATAACATCTCAAAATTCCAATACAGTAATCCAGAGAATGTAAATACAATAAAAGATGTCCTAGACTAAAGGAGTGTCATCCACCGCTAAGGGGTCCTGCTGCTGGTCCAGGTCACAACAGTCCTCTAGGGTAGTCCCATAATATATGGAACAAAATGCCTCGGCCTCATCCTCTATAATATTTTCAACAGGTCCAGTCAGGACAGGAGCGAGCACAGTACATCTCAACAAATCATAACATGTTAGGAAATATAAACATGCTAGAGAGTAAGATACAAGAAACTGAAAGAACAAAATGATGTAAAGAGAGACTGTAAGTAAATAGCTACAATATATAAGAGAACTATCAGTGCTAGTGATTCAGAGTACAAGATGGTTATATAAACGACACGATGTTGTACACGAGTAATCTACAGAGATTGTACACGAGTAATCTACAAGATTGAATACATAACCACTTCTACTCCCCCGCCCCCAATCAATACACAAGGATCCAGTCAAGTTATGTTATTGCACACGAAGTATAGTTGTACACGATGATCATGTGAGCACATGAGTATACACGATTTCACACAATTTGTACACGAATAACATGAACACAAGAAGTATACGATGCTCATGATAAGTACACGAACATGAAATACCCGATGTATCTGCTAAGGGGATAACATCGTACGACAAGATCCATATAGTACTAATCTGTGTTACCAACGTGTCAGTATCAAGTAAAGTAATCTAAAGCAGAAAATATAATCCTAAACAAGATATGAAATGATCAAAAAATGTACTCGTTTGGTATCTTGAATATCTGAAGAGAATATACTGTCCGAGGAGTGGTGTCTGTCTCCTATAGAACAGTACAAGTCACTATATATCTAAAATAGTAAAATAGACTGCTATAATGCATCTACATGATGTTTGGGGTCAATCTAGGCTAAAGTCAACCTTTGGTCAACTCTAGTCAACTACACTAGTCAAACTAGGTCAACTAGGTCAAGCCTAACCCAAACAAGCCTCACTAAGCCTAGCCAGCCTATTCTAGCAACCACACATCAATACAAGGCTATACAAGCCATCAACACACATTCATTGGTGTATACATGCCATATACATAGGCTATGAGCCATAGGCTATAGGCCATTGTCTATATCACACATTATTTTATATATTATATTTATACACTAATTTAATATAACTACACATACACATATACATATAGGCCACATTATTATATATATCACATATAGAGAGATAGAGAGAGGGATATATGTGTATGTGTGTCTATGTGTACATGTAATCATGTGTGTGTGTAGTGTCACAATAGGAAACAGTGTTGTGGATATTGTGAACTAGGTTAGTGTGTGTGGCAATATGTGACAGTGTGTTTAGGTGGGGAAAAGTGTAAATGAATGTGTGTGTTTACATTACACTCAAGTGTGTCTCAGTTAAATCAGTACATTGGAAGAGTGTGACTGAAACAGTGCTAAGTGTCCATGTGTTTCAGGAACCTAGTGAATAATGTGTGTGTCATTGACAGTGCAAATATAACTAATGTGTGTATAATCTTAGGTCAGTGAAGAGTATACATGTGACAGGAAAACAAGTTATGTGTCAAGGTGTATGATAGTGTCAATGATAGTTAGTTAGATACGGTGTGAGTGTAATAGGAAACCTGTGTGTTAACAGTAAAGGGGGTGCACAAATCTCAGAAATAGTTCTCAGGAAAACTGAGAACAAAATGACAGTTCTCATTAACCAGTCCAAACCCAATTCGAAAATCCCATTCTCAAACACCAATCAATAACCAATATTTCAGTACTCTAATACAGGTGTAAATGAATTGGTATGGTAATTAAACCATCAAAAATTTAGTTTAAAATAGGAATCTAAATTCAGAATTTCAAAAACTGAGAACATGTATCAGTCAAATAGGGGAAATGAAATTCGACAGTTAAAATCATGCTAATATTTCAAATTAATGGTTGGTAATTAATTACACACATGTGCACATGTCTCACAGTCATCTCGTGTCCTGGGGAAACAAGACACGACGTGTCCTAGCTCGAACACACACAGACACGCTGCGTACAGAACAGCCTCGTGCGGCGAGTCATGCATTCGTACACCTGATACAGGCCACGTGGAGACACGTGGTCGTGCACACGTGTAGCCCACATGTAGGCTACACGATCAACACCCTGTATGCATCCACGTGTGTCCAGTACGGACATGAGACGCATATCAGGGAGCTATTCCCTGACTGTAGTGCAGTAGTATTGAAACAGTACACGTGTCCGTGCTCTCGACACGGCACGAGAAGGTGTCAAACTAGAGGGGTGTCATTTCAGACACTAGACCCACCTCTGTGTCGAGTCCCAAGCCACCACATGTCCTGTGCAGTGAGCACTAGGGCCCGAGTAGCAGGACAGGTCCGGGGTCAGCACAGTGTGTTCGTATCCCCGTGTGGACACGACACGACCCCAAATTCTCGAATCATGGACACGAATCAACAAGCCAACCCTAGATCTAGGAATTCATTCAGAAATATTTGCAAAAACAGTAAAAAGAAATGGTTGTGGCATTTCCACAAACACCTAGCCTAGCAAATTAATACGTGTCCGATACGGACACGAAACCTAATGCAAGCGACACCAATCCTTCACTACTAGGGACACCTAGATCTAGGATACCATGCAATAATAAAAATTGATTTAGAGGTTTGGATCTAATTTAAGACAAGGTGGAAGAATTTGGATTTAAAGATGATTAAGTCGTTAGTATTGAGTGCTAATAAATAAAAGGGTATGCTTCATGAGTAATATTTTAGAATTTAGGAATTGAGCCTATGATGATCGTGACAAGGTCCAATCTTCAGAACAAAAGGGTATAAATTCTTGGTGGTAGTCATATAAAGGTTGATTTTCATAATTGGACTTATGAGATAAAGATATGATTGGCAAATAATGATTAGATAACTTGATGGTATCAGAGAGAGATGATTGACTTGACTTTCCTATGAAACCTTGTCTTTTGTTTTCCCTATCAAAGGAGAAAATTGACTTATTCCATATCTTTGAAGTATCCTTTAAAAGTTTTCATATCATTGAATCCTAACTCCCTTGATCACGACCAATCGACTTTGGCCACATTTCCTTATCATATTATATCTTGGGTCGTACTCAATTGAATTAAATTTAATTGTGACATGGATCTCCATCCTTGGATGCTCGTGCTCAGACTTCGATGACCTTGTTCCCCATCTTGTCCAAATCTTGATTTACCCAGAGATTGATCAACTTAGATCGTACCGAGACTAAATTTTTTTTATATATATCGTGATTGGATTTCAATGCTATTGATAGTCATGCTTTAAACTTTCGATTTTGATTATCTTTAGAATAGTAACGCTTTATAGTAAATTCCTAGTTACTTTTTTATAATTACCAGTTTTCATATAGGATGATAGACTGCCTTACAGCCAGACGATTTAATTTTCTTATCTTTTCAGTATGACACCCATGACCAGGTCCCCAGTGCACGACTGTATTTTCGAATGAGATCGAGATTGTACTTTCCCCTTCTATTGCTCAGGAGGTGTTAGCAGCCTCACCGGAAAGTTTTCCTCCATCTCCTATCCTTCAGGAGAGGGCTGTAGTTCAGCCGGAGACTGGGGCCTCCCTTTGCCTCCTGGAGTGGTATCCCATGCCATTTCTGAGGGCTCAGATTTACAGACTTCTTCAGGATGTGTGGGAGGTACAGAAACTTCAGGCTGAGCTTATGAGAGAGCAGAGTCTCAGTATCCAACTGTTGTGGAATTACATACATTCGAGGGGAGAGCCTAGTCCCAAGAGGGCGAGGAGCAGTATATACCCAGAGCCTTAGGAGTACCCCGGCTTCCAGCCTAGACCAGCCTATCCAGTTCAGATTCTTGTCCAGCAGATGCCAGTTGAGCGAGTGCCTACCTGTGCCTTCTATAAGAAGCCTGGGCACGTATGGAAGGGCTGTAGGAAGAGACTAGGATTGTACCTATTTTGTGGGTCAGCTGTACACAAGATACGAGACTATCCTACTACACCTGCCCCTAGTCGAGGCCTATCTCCAGGAGAGAGTTCTAGCTACCAGACCTAGTAGAGGTGAGTTCTTGACCTATACCTTATCCTGTCTTGATGAATTACTGTACCCTACCATATTATTTGTATGTTTTGATACCTTATGACTACTTTTGATCTAGTATGACTACAATGACTAGAGATGAGACCTCAGACTGATATTACCTGCCATAACCTTGTATGATATCTTTCCAACTGCATGATTTAGATAAGTTTTCTTAAGACCATGATTGTTGGGGATTTGACCTAGAAAGAGTACGACCACTTTAATTTCGAGGACGAAATTATTTTAAGGAGGGTAGATTTGTCACACCCATTTTTCTAAATAAGGGTATTTTGGTAATTATGTGATTTTATTTTTTCTTGGAATTAATTTATAATATTTTAATTGGTGTTGTGTTAGTAATCGGTTTAACCTTAGCTAACCATGATTAGAGACTAACCATGACATTAGAAACCTAATTTTCTGTCACACTTACTTTTTCTAATTAGGGGTATTTTAGTCATTGTGCATTATTTGATTTTTATTGGTTGTTGTGTGTTTGATTGGTGATTGGTGTATTGATAGGACCTAGATGGTATAACCTTAGTCAACCATGTTAGAAGCCTAGTAATGTGATTTAGGTTCATTATTGACTTGTCAGAATTAATTTAGAATTTTTCTATTTTTCTAGAATTATTTAGTGATTTTTAAGCTATTTTCTTATAAGCCTTTTTGACATGGGCCTTTTTAGAAACTTAGGAGTGCTTGGCCCATGTGCAAACCCTAACCCTAATACCCCCTACCCCTGGACGGCCATAAGCAGCCCCCCTTATTTGTGAAGAAATTCCTTAGCCTCCACTAGATCAAAGAGCAAACCCTAATTTCTCTTTTCTCCAAAACCCTAACTTTCTCATCCGACGTCCGTTTCACCTCAAACAAATTCTATGGCGCTCGTTGGGAAGAGGAGAACTTGCTGGAGTACTGCTAGCAAGGAGTTGGAGGCATTTGCTCGGGAGAAATCGGCCGACAAAGAGCTCGGGAAATTTCTTTTATTGAGATTCCGACTCTCAATAGGTAAACCTCGTTCTACCTTTGTTTTTTCTGAAATTTCTTCATGTTAGCATCCATATAGGCACCCCTCGACCTGTGTATGAAGTTTGGTAGGATTTTGGTCTCGTTTGTTAGAGGTATCGGACACGTGTCGGTCCTATATAACACGTGTTCGACGAAATGCCACTTAGAACTGAAAAGTATTATTTTTCGATTCTGTTTTCACGAATTCCTTGATAATATTATTTGTAACAACTTTCGTGAAGACGTATTTGAAATCGATACGGTTTTAGGGTCCGAAACGGACATGAACACGCGTGCACGAGATTCCGTGCACGCCCTGCTGTCCGAGCGTCATAACTCGTCGCACAGGGCTCCGTCTCATATGAAATTTCATGAGCACGTGGGGGAAACCTCTGCCCACATGCTTCGAAAATTTTACGACGTTTCGTAGAGCGAGCGCGGAGAAATCCGACGTGCACTGGTCAGCCCGCACATTGCACGTGGCTGAATTTTGCCACTGACACGGCTTTCGTACGTGAACACGGCACATCGAGGACCCATTCCAGGAGCATGAGCACGTATCCCTATACCTAGACTACCTAGGGACCCGATCCCGAGTTGCGGCGTGGCTCGAATCGCGAGCCACGAGGCTCGACACGTGCCTACGAAAACGCACGCACGCATGCGCGCGGCTGTTCGAGGGTCGCTGCATCGCGTAGACGTGTTGTGGTGTCATGTTAGCATGTCCTTGCCCTACCCCGGGACCCTACCTAGCTGTGTGCACGAGCACGAGGCTTCTCGTTGTGCGTGTGGCACTCAATCGAGCGAGGTACGCACTCTTCGACATACGAAATCAGTTTTCCGATACGCGTTCTGTGGACACGACACGGACACGGTTTCGACTCCGTGAGTAGCCGAGCACATCCCACATGTTGAGACCAACATATTTGCCAAGTTTCGTGAGTTATAGTTGTGTATTTTGCATTTTGGGTCTTAATGTGGATTTCCGGTTTTTCTTTCAATTTAAACATTGAATGAAAATGTGATATTTTGATTTCCTGATTTTTTTAAACTACAAATTCTGAGTTTGTAGTTAAAATATGGTATTCTGGACTTGCGGGAGTTGGTCGTTGGTTTTATTTCATAATTTTCTATCACATATGTGTATATATTCCATTTTGCTCTATGTATAGTGTATATATATATATATATATATATATATATATATATATATATATATATATATATATATATAGATGGGGGGGTCGGGCGACACCGGCAGGGAGGGGGCGGCCCGCCCTAGTGGCGACGGCAGCAGCGAGACCCCCCCAGGTGGAGGGGGGGTCGGGCGGCGGCGGCGGGAAGCACCACGGCGGGAGGGGGTCGGCTGGATTTATCGGGACCACCACGATTGGGGGTTCTGGAGTGAGTAGAGGTCCGGCACCGACTTTCGAATTCGGATCGGGGTCTACAATGGGGGCGGACGGGACTGGAGAGGCAGGCTGGCAGACGGTGGTGAGACGACGGGCCGGAGGGCGACGAGGGGTTCAGAACCAAGGGAATTCTGGGAGCCGACCCCCAAGAGGCACTGTTGATCCGCATCGCCGAGGGGGAAATATGGTTCACACAGTGTCTGGGTGGCGGCCAAAGACGACGGCGGCGGAGAAGGGGAAGGGTGTTGTAGTCGATGCTGGTAGACAAGTCCCAGTTGCTGCGACTCCTCCAACCAGGACCCCCTCTGTGGAGCAGAGGCCTAGGTCATGGAAGGAGGTCTGCACCCGAGTGGAGTCGCAAAGTCCGATGTCTATGGAATATGTTACCCCGATGGCGGTTGGTGGAGGACACAGGGCTTACTTCTCCGCAGAGGAAATAGCAAAGGTCGCCGATTTCTGGAAGAACACCTTAGTGCTATATGTGTTAGGGAATAAGCCGTTCTTTGGCCAAATCAGAGGTTATGCGGAGAGAGTCTGGAGGCCCAAGGGCAGCATGGAATTCTTCTCCCGGGAGAATAGATTTTACTATGTCAAGTTTGGGCTGGCGGAGGATGTGACCAGGATTGTGCAGGGAGGGCCATGGTCGTTTGATGGGAGACTCATTATTTTGAAAGAATGGACACCGGCGCTGAGGTGTGAGAAGGAAGTGTTGAATGCCATCCCCGTCTGGATCCGGTTCCCAGAATTCCCTGTTCAATATTGGAGCATCCCATTTCTCATAAGACTCGCCAGCCTCGTGGGGAAGCCGATCAAGGAAGATGAGGCCACTACTTTCCGAACCAGAATAATGTACGCCAGAGTCTTTGTGGAGATCAAGGCAGGCTCGGAGCTCCCGAGCATGCTTGAGTATCAGGTTCCATCTGGAGAGGTTCTGACGCAGGCTGTGGAGTATGATTGGGTCCCACCCATGTGTTCGAATTGCGAGTACTTTGGGAACATTACCAGTGCGTACAACTATAAGGGGAAAGAGTCCGCCAGGCCACAGGCGGGCCAGACAGAGACATCTTGGCCGGAGACGGTTCAGACGGAGGCACCAGAGAGGGAGGCGGCCCCCAGTCACTCGCCTGAGGAGACGGCGCCAGAGAGACACATGGAGGAAGACACAGCAATGGAGATTGATAGGAGACTGAAGACAGGATTGCCACCGAGATAGGAGAGCATGCAGGGTGCGCTGGTTCCGTTCAGGCCTCGGAGGACTATGATGACCAGGGGGATGAGTGCGGCGGATAGTAGTCAGAGGGGGGCGGAGGCCTCCACGGCACTTATGGTTTACAGCAGCAGAAAGAGACACGCCCCGGCCACTCTGGAGGATATTCCTCAGATGAGGGAGATGGATGACCAGACCGAGCCCAATCCTGACTGGACACTTACTCTTAGCCGGATTCAGGCTCATCTTGCCCCTTCCTCTATGGTAGATGCAGTTCTTGAGCAGACGGATGAGACACTTCCCTCGAGTATCGATCCAGAGGAGTTACAGGGGGGGCTCAACATCTTTTATTTAGATGTCGGTCCTAGCATGAAACATTGGGGGGGTATTCCATTGGTCGATGGAGGGAGATCAGAGGGGTGCTGAGGAGAGAGGCATGTGATATTGCTATTTTGCTGGAGACGAAGATTCGAGGGGCCGCTATGCTCTCACGTCGGACTCCGGCAACCTGGGATCACATCCATAACTTAGATCTTTGCGGTATGGCAAGGATCTGGGTTAGGTGGAACACAGGTAGTTGGGTGGGGGTTCAGATTCACAAGTCTGAGCAACTCATCGGTGTTACTTTTGAGAATAAAGGTGGATTCAGATTCATCCTGGTGCTGTATATGGGCACAACGACCGGAGACTCCGAGAGGCTCTGTGGGGGGATATTGTGCTTATGGGTCGTATGGCGGACAACATGCATCTTTCCTTACTCATCATGGAGGACTTCAATGCTATGCTGCTTCGTCAAGAGAAGGTTGGGGGCCGGCTTGTACCGGACCCGATTTTATACGACTTCCAGAGGTGTCTTCTTATGTCAGGTATGCGGGGGCTGGAACGAGCTGGACATATTTGGACCTGGCGCAACAAGGCTACTCAGAATCGTATTGCTTGTCAGCTGGATCGGGCCTTGGACAATAGCGAGTGGTTCAGGTGTTTCCCGAACTCGGTGGCGAAAGGTCTGACAGCGGGTACTAGCGATCATTCTCCTATCCGGGTGGGCCTTTGTGAGAGACCCGCTCTGCGGGCGAGGCCGTTCCGGTACAACAACAGCTGGTACCTATCACCAGGTTATGAGGAGGTAGTTATGAGAGAGTTGCAGCACTTTCGGGATGGCAC
>JANAVB010029820.1:1552822-1695322 GCA_029216955.1 Iris pallida | reverse complement strand
TTATTTACATTTTAAAAAAAAAAGCCTATCATGTTGCAGGACCTACTGCAGCAGTTCAATGCTCGACAATGCAGTTCAGTGAACCTTGTAAGTTAGTTTGTACCTGGACTCCAAATATACTGGATGTTAGCAAATGTTACTAAAACTAAATATCGACTATACGAAACCCATGCGATATAATCTCAAGGAGCTTAAACACCTACATAAGATGTCTCTTTTTCTGACCAACACCTTTAAATATCAAGCTGAGACTTCGTATTGGCCATTAAACACATCACAGCTAGTTCTTCCCATCTGTATACATATATATACTTCCTACTAGCACATGCTTATATATTTTTCATACACCAACAGTATGTGCTTGCTTAAATGGGGAAAAGAAAAGCCCCCAGATTTAAATCCAAAAGAAACAAGCTGGTGTAGACTAAAATCCCATTAAATCAGAATCTGAAATATTAAAGCCACAATGTCCCAACCAGTTATTACTCCTAACAAAACAAGACTGGCAACAAGTCAAAGCCAATGAAAATTGATATTTCAGTTCCAGAATGGGGGCTATGGCTAAAACCACAAGCACAACACCTTCATCTAAGCAAATCACCATATTAGGTTCTCACAGCCGGCAGTGTCGAAGACATTTTACATATCCACCCAGTAACTTGTGCAAGTTTGTGTAGATGATAGAATAAACCATCCTTGAATGCAAAGAAAAATCACCAAAAAGCAAAATAACCAACCTCTGAAACAGAACTGGACGAGCAAAGCTGAAAATATAAAAGATGATGTTGCAGTACCAGATGAAGGTGGTGCGGTGCACAGCATGGTACAGGCCGGTCACAGATGCCCCAAAACCTGCAAAATATTAATCTACGATAAACCTAAATAATAATGTTAGATAGTATACCAGTGTAACAAAGCAATAGTGGGAGCAATATAACAATATAATGTGCCCAACACCAATAAGATAAATTAACTTTCAAAGCCATAACGTTTTACATCGGATCATACGATGAGATCAATGCTTTCTAGTTCCATCATCTACAACTGTATTTATGCACAAAACGCAAGACTGATGAAGTTCATCGCTCTGATACCAGGACTCTAATAAACAAACAATAGAGCAA
Organism: Iris pallida; assembly: GCA_029216955.1. Taxonomy (NCBI): domain Eukaryota; kingdom Viridiplantae; phylum Streptophyta; class Magnoliopsida; order Asparagales; family Iridaceae; genus Iris; species Iris pallida. The sequence goes on along the minus strand of JANAVB010029820.1, from coordinate 1,694,198 downwards.
ACACCGTCCTGTCAACCACCACGAGAGCTCCCTGTTGCACATGAAAATTTAATCATAAGGCCTACTAAATCACAAAAGAGTATGGAATGGAATGTTCAGCTGAATGAAGGATTACCTCTTGAAGAAGAATCTCTATGCTTGGGACAGGCAACCTTGTCATGTGAAAAGCTGGGAATCTTCGAAATAATTAAGGAGCTTTGCAATCCTTCTAGTAGCTGTGACAATATTAGAGCAGCAACGGTTAACAAAGACCTAGACATAATCACAAAAACACAGGAAAAAAAAAAGAGAGAAGAAGAGACGTTGCAGAAAAATGCTAACTAATAAAAGATACAGCAGAGTGCTCTTCTGTCAAGAATGCGAACATATACTAACAAGCAAGAAAAAACAGGGATCTCCTAGGTGACATAAATAAATTGAGTGTTTAGGCACGAGCAACAACAAAGATAATAAAGATATCCTAAGTGGAGATATGATTATCTAGAACTCTGAGAGAGAAAACCAAGTATCAGTAACTGGTTCTGAATAGTGTAACATCTCTGGTAACTAATGTAATAACATAAATCCTATTAATGAATCAAGTAATAACTTAAGTTTATTAATTTATTACCATTAATTAGAGACTGAAATCCACAAAAAAAAAAAAAAATTGGGGTGTGTGTGTGTGTGTGTGTGTGGGGGGGGGGGGGGGGGGGGGGGGGGGGGGTGGGGTGGGTGGGGGGGGGGGGGGAGTGATTTAGAAATTAGTGTCATGCTTTATAGACAAATATATTTTAATGTATAATCTTTTGATGAGAGCAACTGACGGATGAAGGGAGAGTGACTGACGGTGAGAGGAATATTTATGAAAGTTATTAAATTATAGATAGGCTAAACAGCAGGAAAGCTAAATAACAGGGAGGACTGGTTGTCTTAGACTTAGCTACATGAATGTTTCCTTAGTAATTGGCGATGGAAAAACAATCTAGCCGCTCAACGGCATCTGGAAACAGCTGATTCAGAGTAATCATAAGAGAACTAAAATGTCTTCAAGCTGTCAAGCCTTCAATTTCTCGCTTCTGCAAGAATTCTCAAATACAGTGATGCTTTCAGATGTGGGTTAAAGAATTGATTCAAAATGGTCAAATCCGTATTTTCTGGACTGATATTTTTCTTAGTGATGGGAGTTCCTAATCTATTACTCCAGAAGTGTATGAAAAATGCTGCTCCAAAAGTGAAAGTTTGATGTGGCTAATCATCAAAGCTAGACTGGACTTTGAGATGATGGAGAAGAGAGGAATGGCAGTTGAGTAGTTAACACTTCCTGCTCCAGTTGTCAATACCCAGAGACTTGTGAGGATATCATCCTTCAATGCAGATTGACATCCCTATTCGGAAAGGAATGCTTCACAGAATGAGGATCCAAGATGTTCATGTTCCTATGTCTTTCCAAGCTCTCTGGAATGTAGGAGAATGAGTCTTCCAAATGAGAACAGACCCAATAATTGATAGATGGTTATGGTTCTTGGTTTGGTGCACTGGAAAGAAAGAAACAACAGAGATTTCAACAAAAATGGGAAGAAGTCTTTACTTTTATTGTTCCGGATCTTCATGAAAGATTTATGGACAGGTCACCCTTCTAAGAAAAAAAAGAATGATATTCCTAGTAGATTTCTCCAGATGATGGTGCACGAAAAATGTGCTCATCAAAGCAGCAGGTTTTGAAGATGAAAACTCTGAAGCAGGACATATGGACGCTACAAACCAGAATTTCACGCCTGATGCAATCCAGGAGGGAGATAAAATACCAGTTATTGAGGTTAATATTTTCCGAGGAAGCAAACAATTATGCGGTGGGGGCGCCTTGGCATTATTCTGATTCATCAACAAGTTGCTATGCCTAATGATGAAGGTCTTGCAAAGGCTATATTATTTATCTCGACTATGGCAACTGAAAGGCTATCTTTTGTAGATATAATTATTATCCTGCCTGGAGTTGATCTAGGTCAGTCGTAATGAATGTCCTTTGTTTTGTTTTTGTTAGCCCCTTCATATGAGGAAGTTTCCGATATCAAGAACAAATAGAGTTTCTATCATTAAATTGAGCATGGTTACAATATACCATGCATTTCATTCGCTATAATTATGCAAAATAAATACCCCCTTTGGAACCTTTTTTCATGAGGTGTATGTGCTCCTTTTCTGTGACCGGAAGGGGACATCTCAAGCAGAGCAAATGTTGCATAAGTCTCAATGGCTAATGCATAAGCTAATTATCTGAACACACTAAGATATGAACATGATTGTCTTCACTGACATTAAAATCTGAAAGAACATTTATACTATCAAGAAGAAAGAGCAACGCACTGAACTGATGGATATAGTTATTGGTTATACTAGAATCTCAATGCATCCAAAATAAATGTGACCCAAGGCATACTTTAATATTATGTCTATAGGAAGGCATTTACAGATAAATAAAAAATCTGCAAATAGATGAGTTAAAAGAATCTCGTGTCTATGAGCAAATATAACCAACACCAATGGCATGATAGGCTTCCAGTGCAAAAGAGAGGGAAAAAATAATTTACCCTTGAGGTAGGTTGAATTCTACGGATGGATCTCCTCGGTTCGATGGAATCGGGTATCGCCTTAAGGGAATTCTCTCCCTTATGCTCACTCCTGGTAGCCTTATCCACAGAATATGTAGGCCTTCCTTTTACACCTGAATCTCCCTCAGCAGCTGATGCTGACTTCTTCTTGGCGGCAGGGCCACCCAGTAAATCTTGCATATAAGAATCTACAGGCGGGCTGGCTATTGTTCCAAGATTGCTAGGGAAGGAAACAGCCTCTTTAGGGTTCTTCTCTAAACTACTTTTTTCACTGATACCAGCTCTGGGATTACGTGAAGCAACACGACAATTGTCTCCTCTATTGGAAACAGATGTAGTCGAGATTGAAGAGCTCTCTTTCTCAGTTGTACTTCTAGTCTTAACAGTTTGAGATTTCACAGATTTAATCCCCTGGGCTTATCAGATTCTCCAGCCTGTTTTCCTTTAGGTTCCACCTTAGAAGTATATTTCCACAGGCCTGATTGTTGTGGCATCAAATATTTTGCAAACTTAAGGGACTCATTCCCTTTACTTGCCTTGTTTGTCTTATTATCTGTGACATAATGTTTACTTACTTCCATAAATTTCCTTTTCTTTCCAGGCTTAGGAACACCAAAGATTACCCTTGATCTTTCTTTTTGCAAACCCTTCCGCTTTACTAGTGCGTCAGAAATACCCTGTTCTCTCACAATCCTTCCAACAGAAAATATTCTATCTTTTGCAGACAAATTAAGGGGTCTTGACTCCTCAGGATTCCTCAGATCCTCGAGGGGGATTTTCTTTGACAGTTTTTCTATTCCTCTTCCATTAAGATTAGTATCAATTTTGGCTTCAGGACTGCCTAACTTTCGTCGTTTCTCCTGCGGAGTGTCACCCTGATACCATCAAGATATACAAGTGAGCTGACAAAATAAAAGCAAGCACTAACACAAACAAGACAAGATGAGAAAAACAAGAAATTTCAAGACAGAAGTGGAAACCTCATAAGGTTGAAAAGTATTTTCCCTTGAACGTGACCACTCCGACCATCGACCATCCTTCCAAGTGAGTGATGGTCGAAGATCCCAAGCTCGAACGACTGAAGAATCACCTCCAGCTACAGAAACAATATTACTCATAGAACACATAGTCTAGTACAATAAAAACGTCTAGTAATATGTGAAACACCATGTTAACACAAATAAAGCAACAGAAAACATGGTGCCGTAAATAATTTCAAAGAAAGGACATGCTTATTTTCCTGTGAATAATCTCTTAGAATGTTATGAGTGAATCACATGATCATATAATCTGCCAGAACTCTGATATTTGGATATCTAACCAAACACTGATCGCTGACTCAGATATTCTAGCCAGAATAAGTTTGGTATCTTCACAAGTTCACAACTCATCTCCACCCTCCTCCCAACACTTCATTGTTAACAGGAAACACAAGAAACAATTTATTTTTTTAATCTACTATCATTTATAGGTTAAAGAAAATGACAGTCCTCGTAACATCTTTACAAAGATGTGATGCAGGCATGAATCATGATGTTATTACATTACCGAGGGCTCCTTTGGATGAAGTTTTTGTATTCCTAGGAATCCATTTTCTATTCCTTTCCCATGGGAAAGGAATTCAACATTCTCATACCCACGTTTGGTTAGGTTGGAAATATGTAGTCCAAAAAATTCAATTTTTCCATTCCCATGTTTGGTTCACACAGGGATACGAATCTTAATTTGTTTAGTTTTCCATAAATATCCTTTTATTAATTTCATGATGCTACTATTACTTAAATTCACATGTTTGGGATATAAGTTGGAATTTTAATTAAAGGGAGGGTATTACCGTCCAAACAAAATACCCAAACAACATTCCTAGGAAAGCAAAACTATTCCCAATGGGGGCTTGAGAATAGCTTTCCCACATCAATGGGAATATGAAGCCCCTCGTATTCCCCCCTAATTCCCAATACTAGACATAACAAACATGGGTAAGGAATTCAAAACCCATTCCCAAGCCTCCAAAACTTGAACCAAACGCCCGCTGAAAGTATTCAGAATAACTTGAAAATTCCATCAGCACTGTTTGCATGTTAAAGAACTTGAACTTTCTGTAACTTTAAGCTGAAATCATAAGATGCTACTGGAAGCAACCAGAACGTTTACAAAATGCAATTCAGAAACGCCTCATCTAATATTCCACAGCATTAGTCAAGAATCATTCAGCTTCAGGAGAACTTTGGAGGAGACTAGAGAAACTTCTTGGAGAAACTCTAAAATCCTAGATTCAAAAGCCTGGTGTATGCTCATTTCCTTATTTCTCACAAGTAATAAAAAGGTACACAAGAAAAACGATGCATTCAGCTTAAACCTTAACTCTGCAATTTCAATCCAATTCACACTATTGACCTTAATAATAAATTGTACGTACAATGCATAAGTGAATGCTTTGACCTGAGGCTAGCATTTCTACTTCTGTCTAAGTGATAGCTAATCAATTACATAATTCTACATCTTCTTGTTATAGTCATGCATGATTGCAGCAGCACAATAGATTGAAGTTTGTAAGGTTACAGTTTTTCCCCTAATATGTTAAAGATTAGATAGAAGCACTACACTGATTGCCATGTGAATATACTGCTTTAGATCAACACTTTGATGTTCTGCTTTTTGAACTGGTCGTCACTACTTGCTAAAGATCCTACTTCCTGGAGGCCATACCCGACATGTTAATCAAAATGTTAGACAACATAACATCTCTACCATGAAACAGCAGAGAAGAGAACATCATAAAGCAATTACAACCGTTGGCCAATATTTTCCTGGATAATCCACAAAAAATACCTTAGTATTTTGTTATACAACTGGTAGACAAAAATAAATGTAATGTACAAAGAAGATCATCAATTCTGAAAAAGGGTAGAATAGGTGCCTGAGGTAAGCAGCAGCATCTGACAGAATAGATCAATCTTTGCTTACAAGTATATATTAATTATTCATATGCCCTTGTATACTTTTTTGCTAGTGAACGACCTATTCCTTTAGCTTCCTCTTGTTCACCTACTAACTATGTTTTCATATATATAAATGGATAACAAAATTCATATGTAATAGCATTCAGGTGTATCAAGTAGTAACAGCTGAAGCCAACAAATAGGGGGTGGGTGGTGGTGATGGTGGTGGTGGTGGTGGTGTGGGTGGGTGGGTGGGTGGGGGGGGGGGGGGGGGGGGGGGGGGGGGGGATGTGCCAGAGAATTAGCATTTATGCCTGCATATGAAATGAACAAACCTGGAAAATGCAGAGTCAGTTTTGTTTCATCCCCTTGGCTTTTTTCAGTAACAATCCCTTCCCACCATCTAAAAATAAACATGTGCAACAAAAAGGAGAATAAGAATGAATTCACAATTACAAAAGAATAAAAAGGGCAAACAGACATTCAAACAATTATTGTCAGATTTCTCCACAGGAACATCAGAACATGTAAATTTTTAACACAATTGCAACAGATGTAAAAGGCTCAAACAGCCAAGAATTGCACAAACAGGGAATCAGAATCCATAAAACCAAACCATACAGATGGAACACACCAAGCAGTCTCAAACATCCATTTAAAAGAGAATAATAGCACAAGGAGGAAGCTAGGAAAAATCATCAAGGTTTTTAAGTTCCCACAAGCATGGGAGTAAAATGTCATAAAAAATGGATGGTTATTCCCGAAATAACTTTAGAAAGAATCAAGGTTAGTCTTAATCCATTTTAAATTGATTTTCACTTTGGCCCAAACACAAAAAAAGTAGAAAAGCATGTAAATGGTTTTCACTTTGAACAAGCCATTTTACCTCGAACCATACATCAGTTATTCCCGAAATGGAAATGGTTTTAAGCCATTTTAAATGGTTTTCACTATGGTCAAACACGCAGAAATAGCTTTGAGGATTCCTACCCCGATATGTTTGATCAACATCTGCCTTACATGACGGAAAGAGCCAATCATCAATTCAAAGACTAAAAAGATCATCTCATACTAGGAACATATCTCAGTATTAATTAAACACTAGTTAAATGTGTACTGAGCCTCATATTGGAATCTTGTAACTTTGACAGTAAATTTGGATTTACAGAACTATAGGGTTTATTGACTCCTGCCTATATAATATCATATTTAGCTTCAACATTTTGGACACAGCTTGCTGTAAATGCATTTGGACCATTAGTGAGTGATTTATTGAGGGGCCATGGTGAGATGTCATCCATGGCCTAGTTACTAGTTATATGGAGAGTTGCAGAAGGATACAAAGGCCGTATAATATATTACACAACACATTGAATCAAATCCGAATTTAAGAAACTAGAATTTAACATCCCAAGAAATGAACTTTAAATGCTTAAGCATAGAACTTTAAATGCTTAAGGATACAAATACCAATATAGTACTACTATAAGTATTTATGGAAGTACAACTTGTAAACAGATATGGAGTTGGACACCTACAAATTTTGTAAAATGCTTAACACATTGCTATAAACTTCCTAATCATGAAAAGACCCCGATAAATAATTTGGAAAATGTAAAAATTCTTACCCATCACGCATCCAGGCATCTACGTGGTCTCCAAGTGCCCATACATAATTCCCAACATCCTCTCTGCAACGCTTCCTTGTGGCTTCATGTTTCAATGTTGTCATGGGATGGGCAATGCGTATTCTAGGAGCTGTTTTTCCTTCACCTCCAAGTGATACCCATTCCTTTAGCTGGCCAGATCCTGCATACAGAAATACAAAGCAATAAAGTTATCAATCTCAGAAAAATGTAGCCAAAATATAGTCAAAGTAGTTAGTGGACACTTTGTCAAAATAGACGTAACAAATTGTGACTAGAAAAAGGGTTGATATTAGATTTTTTTTCCCCTCAACCTTTATCATTAAGAAGATCGTAACAAACATGTGCTTTATTATCCTTCAACTCAAGGACACGGGCAGAAAACCAAGCTCCTCCAAGACCATTGTCATCAGATACAACCTGAGGTAACTCAAAATAAAGATTCTAATAAAAATATATTACAAATTAAATATCACCAAATCTACCCAAGGTATGTACAAGGAGCAAGTAAATACAGCAGGAAAAAAATAGTCGAGAAAATGGGTGCTTATAAATCAGAAACACAGATATTCAGTAAATCATCCCTTTCAGCTTTGATGAATTGCTCCAAATGTAATTACCTCAACAAAAGATCCTTGTTGAATGTCACTTTCCATCTGATCGGTCGACAAATGAGCTCTCTGATGGCTATCATTCTGAGAATTTACTAATCCGCCTTCTGCTCAAGTAAAACCAAATAAACTAGATCACAAATCATACACCTTTCAAACATGTATTAACATTCAGTACTCGATTAGTAACAGATAGTTACCTTGATAATTCCCTGTCAGTGTAACAGGTTGCTCCTTGTTAGATGCTTCACACTCACTAGCTGTTTTGTGTATGTCTTTATTATTCAAAGGCCTGTCATCAGATTGTTTTACCACTAGATCATGATTATGAATGTGGTTATCTTTTGCTTCAAGCAGGTTGTTCGTATTAAGTTTCTCAGTGCTAGAGTGCTGGCTGTTCCAGAAACCCTCAGTTCCAGCATCTACCAATTCACTCAATCTGAAAGGGAGGGGGTCACCCATTGCAATGATGGCCCCTGCTTGTGATACAGCTTCTGCAGCGAGTTCTGCAGCTTTTACTATGGCATCAATGTTCTCTGCTCTTTTTGTTGCAGCAGAAGCTGCTTCAACCCTTCTCCTAGCAGCCTCACGTGCAGCAGAAATGACTGAACAAGAGCCATCGGTTGTGTCCTTTCCTTTCAAGATTGAATCAGGGGTTAACCTTCCCAAGTTTTTTCCTGTATCAAAGCCACTCTCTGCAATCTTTGTCAGATATCCTGTTTTTGCCAAATACAGAGTTTCATCTGCCATCATCTTTGCCTGTAAAGCTGCATCAGATGCAACCTTAGCAGCTGCTGCAGCTGCCTTTGCAACAGATATGGCGGCAGCGGCAGCAACTGCAGCAGAAGCAAGCTTTAAGTCAACTTCTGAAAGTAGTCCAGAATCTCTCTGAGCGGCTAACTGGCTCCATATGCCTTGACTGTGCCTGACTGAAGCAGCAGCAAGAGCAGCAGCAGCCTCAGCTTGCAGCTTAGCCTGCTCAATTCTACTGCTTGTCTCTTCTGAAAAGATGGCCCTCTGCTCAGTAGTATTATTGTTTATTATCTTAGAATGGGCAGGAATGACGTTAGCTGTAGTTGACAGAAGGTTACCAAAGGTAACCTTTGTCGGCATGCTAGAACATGAGACCAAGCCAGCAGATACAGGTGGAACATTTTCAGCAATAGCCGCAGAAACAGATTCCACAGTAGGTTGAGATACTGGAATAGTAGAAACAAGGTCCTCAAGTTCTGCAGGCTTCTTTCTTTTTCTAGGCTTCTGACTACTAGCGACATTCTTATTAGTCACAGGGCTTGCAGTCTTCCTTTGCGTTTCATTCTTCACAACTGATACTGCAGTTAGACTCAAGGGACTTGAAGTGGGCAGTAAAGCGCTAGGGGGCACAAGCTGAATATTGGGAGCACGTGACGCGGACGAGTCTTTCACAGGAGTTACTTGAACTGTTTCAACAACAGGAACAGTTGAATATTGTGTGATAGCATTAAGTGTTGAACCGTGGACTGAAACACCTCGTGGTCCATTACAAGAGGCTTGAGATGACCATGGTGTACTATTGTGTTCAAACTGCCTTGTTTGTGAAGAATAATAAGAATGCAATGGAGACGAAGCCTGACTGAAGTCAAGCTGCATGCTTCTAGGCATATTAGTGTTTCGTACATCATGAGTAGAGATACTCCAGACAGGAGATGGCAAAGGAGTGGAACTCAGAAGAGGTGACGGTACAACCTTCTCACCACTTTGAGTAGTAGAAACATCAGAGCTTTTGCTTAGAAGAGAGCTGCACCTTGTCACTTGTTTGTGCACCCGTACAGCTGTATGATTAAAACCAGATAAAGAAGAATAATTCAATTAATTGCAACAGTTGATTTAAAATAGCACTTAGTGACATACCTGAACGAGGATGTTTTGTCTCAGAATTAACGCAGGGTGACTTCTGATTCTGATGTTTTTCTACAGACGAATGCCATGCACCTTCCCATGAGCTTCTTGCCCCATCTGTTGGCCCACATAAATGATCAATTAAAACTAATGTATTAAATAACAAAATATGCCAAGATGAAAAGTAATGATGAGAAAAGAACAAAATAGGCCCACCGGTTTCTCCAAAAGCTGACACCATGCAAGCCTCATCTGGTGGTATACCCTGACTGCGATAATAAATATGTAAGTTCTCATCTGATTAATATAATGGGAATTTAGCATGACTACTGTTCTGTTATAACCAAATTAACGAAAGGACCAAATTGGGTTTGTTTGGTTCAGCTTGGTTAGGTATACATAACTACTTGTCTTCCGTTTGGGGAAATGATAACTGAACCAACTGAACCAACTGAGTAAACCGAACCGATCTCTTATAGGATTATAAAGCTACCATTTGAAATTTAAAGTTTCCCTTTACTACAGTACCTCTCTATATATACCAAAAATATATCATATTGCTGTAATCCTGAACAAGTTTTACTTCTTAGAAGAAAATTGAGCTCTCCTCTTGTGTTCTACCCCATTTTCCACCTTTAAGACTGTCAATCCGTCAGTGAATGACTAAATCTGTTACCAAAAAGTCTCCTCTTCCCATGTCATTCACCTCGCCTTTGGGACTCTGCTCCAAACCTCCATGCCTCTTCTTCCCCTTCCTAATCTGCCCACTTCTCCCTCTTATTCAACCTCCATCACATGAAATGCTCTACCAGGATGCACAGTAGTGGAAAGCGATGTGCAAGCAAAGCTCATCCCTTAAGGCCTCAATGTAGGTGGAGCAAGGCTCCCTTTACGAGGCTCAGAATTCACAGCGCATCTCAGCAAGTTTCAAGCTCATTTGAGGTGCACTTCGTACAAGTACCTAACTTTTAATTTACGTGTTATTTTTAGTCTAATGTTACTGACTATTGGAATATAAGTTCTTAAATTCCATATTATATTTTCCATTCAATTTCGATTCTTAGTACTGGTGCGAAGCTCATCCCTTAAGGCCTTAATGTAGGGGGAGCAAGGCTCCCTTTATGAGGCTCAGAATTCACTGCGCATCTCGGCAAGATTCAAGACCATTTGAGGTGAGCTTCATACAAGTACTTACTTTTTACTTTATATGTTATTTTTAGTCTAATGTTTACTGACCATTGGAATATAAGTTCTTAAATTCCATATTATATTTCCATTCAATTTTGATTCTTACTACTGGAATTAAAGTATTAGTATGTTATTGCCTACTTGTTCACTGTGACCAAAACATAAAAGATGAACCAAGTGTATTATTGTCTAAAAAGAAAACAATAAATCATCACTAGTTTAGTGCTCCTTTGCATACAAATAATATTAATTACACATATGAGGTGAGCTTCATACAAGTACTTAATTTTTACTTTATATGTTATTTTTAGTCTAATGTTTACTGACCATTGGAATTTAAGTTCTTAAATTCCATATTATATTTTCCATTCAATTTCAATTTAGTACTGGTATTAGCGTATTAGTATGTTATTGCCTACGTATTCATTGTGCCCAAAACATAAAAGATGAACCAAGTGTATTATTGTCTAAAAAGAAAAACAATAAATCATCACTAGTTTAGTGCACCTTTGCATACAAATAATATTCATTACACATATGACCTATAAATAAACTTTTTTTCATTAAGTGTGTGCTTCGCCTTCATGAGGCTTGCACTTTCGCCTCATGCCTCGCGCTTCAGCCTTGAACATCCTTTGTGCCATGATGTGCCTTTCATAACTATGCCAGGACGCTCACTTTACTCAGGGTCACAGGTCACAAGCTAACCAATAAAAATTATCATATATTTTATAAGATGAATAAAGCCCCAATATATCTCACTGGTCATGACCAGGTTTTATATATATATATATATATATATATATATATATATATATATATATATATATATATATGGCCTGGAGGGGGGGGGATGCATGCTATCTCTTGGGACCAGCTATGCCGGCCGATGGAGGAGGGAGGAGTAGGTCTCCGACCTTTACGGGCTATCAGGGAGGCTGCAGGTATTAAGATGGCGTGGAGGTTCGTCCAGGGTGGCTCCTTATGGGCGGAGTGGATGGCTAGCAGGTACCTTAAGGGGAGGAGCTTCTGGACGTGCAGGCATGACAACAACTTCTCGGTCACATTTAAGACTATTCTTAAGTGTAGACCTAAGCTTCAGTCTGTTATCTGCCGGTCCATGAGGGATGGGGCTTCGACGGACTTGTGGCAGGACCCCTGGGTCGCGGGTCGGTCTTTACTGGATATCCTGGGTTCACAGTTTTCTAGAGAGGCTACGAGGGGCCTCAGGTGCAGCCGGATCATCAGAGATGGAGTTTGGGTGCCTGAGGCTTACCCATTCACGGCTCAGCTGGGTGAGGCGATCCGCCGCATTGATATCGACACCAGCCAGCCTCGGGATATGTGGATATGGACAGGGACTTCTTATCCAGGTGGAGCGAGTACGTTCAGTTTCAGGAGCTGCTTCGAGCTGGTTCGGGTTCGGCACGCCTTGATGGAGGATCGGGACTTCATTTGGGCTAAAGGTATAGCCCGGAAGATGCAGTTATGTGCGTACAGACTGCTGCTGGGGAGACTCCTGACCCGTGACAGACTCATCAGGTGTGGGGTTCATATCCCGGACACGATGTGTGTGTTGTGTGCGGGAGAGGCTGAGTCTATGGGCCATTTATTCTTCGAGTGCTCATTCTCTTGGTATATTTGGGCTGTGCAGTGTGGGCAGTTGGGGAGGGGAGCTGGCATGGCTCGGGACATTCGGAGCATCATCAGCTGGATCCGAGGTCACAGAGGTGGAGAGACGGGGTGGACGAGACGAGCCTGGGTGCGACTTGCTGCTTCCGTTTGGCACATCTGGCGTGAACGGAACAGGCGTATCTTTGAGAGCCTGGTTACACCCGCTAGAGGAATTCTGCATAACGTGGAATTCGATGTATCAGTTATGTCCCCCTGAGTTCTCTGGGGGACATGTGCAGTAGTGAGATGTTGTATTGTATTACCTTAACCGCCTAGTGCGAGGAATAAATTTACCCTTATTCCAAAAATATATATATATATATATATATGGCATAACATGATACAGGAACATGATACAAAACCAGAAAAATCAACCATTCATTTCAGTTCTTAAAGGCTAATTTTCACTCAAATACCCTGAACTATCACGTTTTGCCATTTCAATACTGTATGCTATTTTTGACAGGTGGAAACCTGAAAAGCATAAAAAAGACCATAGTGCCACCCCCCCCACCCCCCCCCCCCCCTTATAATAATAAGTGTAGTCAAATTCATTTTTCATTCCAAATTTAGTTAAAAGTTATGTTGTTTCATCATTTCAAAAGTCAATTTAAAAACTAATTATATAAAATCCTAATCCAACCCCCTTTTGCCCACCGAAATCAGCCCCCCCCCACCTCATTGTTGCTTTGTCCCACCCCCTCCACCTCCCTCTCTGGCAGCTGCAGCCCCCCTTGCTCGCACGAAATCAATTCGTGCAGGTAAGGAGGGTTATAGCGATGGCAGTGGTAGAGGGGTTGTGGAAGGGGGTTAGGTGGTAAGGAGAAGAGTAGACAGAGAAGATGGTGAATTTTTATTTCTATTTTTTTATGGAAATAAAAAAAATCATTTCTTTTTTTCCTTTTTGCTTGTCCCAAATCATAATGGACTTTGAACGTGGTGTTCTAAAAATCGTTTGAGGCGGCGCCCATGCTCGACGTCCTACTATGCAGGTTTTTGGGTGACAATTGCTATAATTTCAACATTTTTTTTTTTGTTTTTTGGACCGTTTAGAACTAGGCTAGGCGGCCAAGGCACTAGTCGCCCAGTGCCTGAGCAACTTTTACAACCTTGTTTGCATGTGGTTATTAAGTGGGATGGGAGGCTAGTGGAGAGGGTTGATGTATTCTAAATCGACGTAGAACGAAAAGGATGGAAAAATCCTTGATGAGAACAAGAAAAGAAGAGATCAGGTAACAAAAATAATAATTAATTCAGAGAAGGGAAAAGAGGAGTTTAAGAATTCTAAGATAAATTGTATTGGAAAATAATAATTAGATGATCGTCTTAAAAAAGGGTCGACCTCTTATTTATAGAGGTGGACTAATCTAAAAAAGGAAGTTTCTGATTAAAGGACACCATAGATATAGGAGCCCTAAAAATAAAATCACTAAATAAGAGCCCTACTAAAAGTAGAATAACCAACTAGGATTCCTACTAAAAATAAAATCACCGCTTAAGAAAATTCCCATTAAATAGGTAACGAAGTAATTCGGTTACTTCTCCTGCTCGATGTCCTATATTACTCTTCTTTGAAAAAGAACCACGACCTCTTATGAGCACTAGGAATAGCTGAATCATCATCATCATAGAATGGAAATATATCTTGTACATGCAAATTTTGGAGATATTGGAAGTGTCGGAAAGATCGATCACGTGGGCATTGTCACTTATCTTGTGCAACACCTTCAAAGGTGTGTACTTCTTCATGATTTTATTGTATGTGCCAGCTAGAATCTTTCTTTGGGTAAGAATATCATCACAAGATCTCTTTTAGCCAATGTTTTTAATCTTTAATGTTTATCTACATCGGCTTTGTACTTGAGGTTGATCAATGGCTTGAGGAGCTTCGACTACTCCATCTGAACTTGAGTAGCTTTCTCCAACATATGATACGAAAGAAACATTGGTACTTTGGTAATACTATTAGATCAAGAACATGGTTAGGAACCCAAGAATAAACAAGCTCAAAAGGTGTTTTGCTCGTGGAACGATTTATCGAAGTGTTATAGGCAAACTCCATACGAGGTAAGAGAATATCCCAAGTCTTGGGTTTGTAACCACATTTAGCTCTAATAAAGTTCCCCAACGGAAGATTCACAACTTCAGTTTGTTCATCTATCTACAATGAAGCATAGTTTGTAGTATCGTCCGATACCGATGCGATACGGCCGATACAGAATGGTTTGACATGTCCCGATCCGATACCGACCGATACCCGATACTGACCGATACCGTCCGATACCGACATTCAGAGGTCCTTTTTCGGTCAATTCGGCAAAGAAAATTGGACGAAAAAGACCAATTAACAATGGTGTAAAAACATAGTAAGGTTGTAAGAAGAAAACTTATACATCATGTTAAGTGTTATATTAGAGTTATTAGTTATTGGACTTTAGTCCCACATTGCTTAGAGTAATAGGAGAGGAGGGTAGCCTCTCCTATATATATGTAGTCTCTCTTCAATAAAGAAATCATCTACTTTATTCCATTCTACATGGTATCAGAGCCATAGAAGGAAGCAAAAAAAAAAAATTCCACAACAAAAAATTCCCCCCTTCGCCGACCCCCCCGGCTGCCCCCCCCCCCCAGTCACCCGCCTTCGCCGACCCCCCCGCTCTTCGCCGACCCCCCCTGCTGCCCCCCCACCCCTTCGCCGACCCCCCCTTTTCGTCGACCCCCCCGCTCTTCGCCGACCCCCCTGCTGCCCCCCCTTCGCCGACCGCCCCTACTGCCCCCCCTTCGCCGACCCCCCCGATCCAGTCCCCTCTGCCCGGATCTGCTGTGCAGACCCCCAGTTCCCTCCCCCTTCCCGGATCTGCTGTGCAGACACCTGGCTCCCCCACACTCCGGATCTGCGGCGCAGACACCCGGCTCCCCCACACCCCGGATCTGCTGTGCAGACACCCCGATCTCCCCCACGCCCCGGATCTGCTGTGCAGACACCCGGATCACCCACAATGGCTCAACACCCTAACATTTCCTATCAGCCACCACACACCCTCCGAATCCTAGTTTTAAAAAAAACAGAAGAAAAAAAAAGTCAGTGGTCCAATGCTTTATTCCTAGATTAAGCCGTTTGGACTTAACAAATGTTTTTCCTACCCTAATCTTCACATCCAAATCTACACAGAGAATGATCGTGTTTTCTCCTGTGTCCTGAAGTGTTTTATATGTGTGCGACGGTGTTGACCACGTTTATAGCACATTCGTAAAGTTTGTGTGATTTTTGGGGTTGGAAAGAACTCGCGACGGTTGCTTCCATTTCAGGATGACAGATTCGAAGGCAGATGATGGTAACGGTGTCAGCAACACGACGAGCACTGGCATGACGATCTCTTCGACTCGACTTGTCGACCGTCGATTGGACGATCCAGATGGTTACTCAACATGGCGGAAGAAAGTTGAGAAAACACTTCGTGGGATGCGGCTATATAAACATTTGACTGACAGCCCTCCGACGACGACTGATCCCACATTTGAACAGTGGGAGACGGATGATAGTCGACTGTTTACACAGTTGATGAACTCCATGGAACCGTCCGTCGAGGACATGGTTCAAAACACGGACACGGTCAAGGAGCTATGGAAGGTCCTAGCAACGGCGTTTGATGGAAAACGCGACTTGTCTCGCATATACGACTCGGTTGTTGGCGTTTACCGAGCAACTCAAGGAGACAAGTCTCATAAGGACCACTTCCGATCCTTCAAGGCTATGGTAGATGAAATTGATCGTATTCTTCCTCTGACGTCGGATATCAATGAAACTCGGGCTCAACGCGAGCAGCTTCATGTTATGGCATATCTTGCATCTCTCCGTCCTGATGCGGACTCGGCTCGATCCCAGATCATTGCTGGATCTGATGTTCCATCTTTGATGGAGGCCCACTTCCGTGTTCTTCGGGCCGCAAAGGTGGTTGAGACTACTCCGGGAGATACTCCTGCTGATCGATCTGCCCTTGGTAGCGCTGCTCGTCCTGGCGTTCGTAGTGGACGTGGTGGACGACGAGGTAGTCGGACTTATGGTCGCGATGGCGGACGCGGCAACGGTGGTCGTGATGGGAGACGACTACGAACATGCTTCCACTGTGGCCAACAGGAACATTTCCAGTGGCAGTGCCCTAAAGCTCCTGTTGCCAATATTACTTCGGATGCTACTGATAATAACGTTCGTTCGGTTCAAATGAGCGACGATTCTTACGCGAAATTTCTTGAGTTCCAGGCTCAACGTCGTGGTGAAGCATCAACGTCTGGTTCCACAGCCGGATATTCCGCAACATGCATAGTAAAACTCAAGCAGTGGATAATTGACTCTGGTGCATCCTCACACATGACTGGTGACGCAGGTATGATACATGATTATGTACATGTTTGTCGTGCTTCTGGCATTACTGTTGCCAATGGCAGTTTTCTGGCAGTTCGCGGCCGTGGAAGTGCCACTCTTTCTCCCGGACTGTCAGTTACCTCTGTTCTACTTACTCTTGGGAACCCGTTCAATTTACTTTCTATCAGTCAACTTACTCGTGAACTTCATTGCTCGGTAACCTTTTTTTCCTGATAATTGTGTTTTTCATGACCTGATAACTGGAAAGACTATTGGTAAGGGACATGTGGCTGGAGGCTTGTACCTGTTTGACGCAACTCCTTCTGTTGTTTGTGCAAGCATGAAACTTGATCCGGTCGAGTTACATTGTCGGTTAGGTCATCCGTCGTCTCCAGTTCTCCAGAAAATGTACCCATCTTTAGCTATTCCCTCTTCTTTTCATTGTGAGCCATGTAGTTTAGCTAAGCATCATCGGATTTCGTATCCGGTGAGTCCAAATAATCTTGCAACCGCTCCTTTTGAGTTGGTGCATTCTGATATATGGGGACCTTGTCCGACTGAATCTGTAATGGGTTTTAAGTACTTTGTCACGTTTGACGATGATTACTCACGTGTCACTATTATTTATTTAATGAAAAGTCGCGCTGAATTATTTAACATCTAGTGTAACTTTCATGCCGAGATAACTACACAATTTGGTCTTCCAATCAAAACATTTCGGAGTGACAATGGTCGTGAGTATTTATCTCGTGATCTTGATAAACATCTGGCCAGCAACGGCATCATCCACCAAACCTCTTGTGCGTACACACCACAACAAAATGGTGTAGCCGAACGCAAGAATCGTCATTTATTGGAAACAACACGTGCTCTTATGTTTCAAGCACGTACTCCCAAAAGATTTTGGTCGGATGCGATCCTTACAGCTTGTCATCTTATTAATCGCATGCCGTCGTCAGTTCTCAATGGTAGCACTCCCTTCTCTAGGCTCTTTCCTGGAAGAGAGCCATTTCCTCTGCCTCCCCGCATCTTTGGTTGCTTATGCTATGTTCGGGATACCCGACCAACCCTTTCTAAATTGGATCATAAGGCTATACAATGTATTTTCTTGGGTATCCTAAAAATCAAAAAGGGTATCGGTGTTTCTCTCCTGTCTTAAAGCGATATTTTTTCATTCGGGATGTTACCTTTGTCGAAACAAAATTTCCTCCGTTCCCCCAATCAACAGGTCCGGCTCCCCTGATCTATCCCAAAGAAGATTTTCCTCCTCAAACACAACAACCCCCCGTATGGGTGCCCTCCCTTACCGAGCCAGTCTCCCAGGATGATGGTCCACATACACCGATTCAACCATTAACGACATCAACCACAGAATCTTCCTCATCTGGTTCCACCAGCAGCTCCGGCGATTCCGCCTCCAGAACGTCCTCGTCGTGCATGTCGAGATCATCCCTTGTATGTTAACAACTACAAAGGACTTACCAGTCACACTCAGTCTCTGGTAGCTACTATTGATGGGATTCAGATCCCCAAGACCGCTGAGGAGGGTCTCCGACATCCTGGTTAGCATGCTGCTATGCACAAGGAGATGAAGGATCTCCAAGAGAATCATACCTGGGGCTTAGTCGATCTACCTCATGGTAAACAGGCAGTCGGCTGCAAATGGGTGTTCACGATTAAGGTAAAACCGGATGGCACTCTTGACCGATTGAAAGCTCGTCTGATGGCCAAAGATTACTCTCAAACCTATGGTGAGGATTACTTCGAGACTTTTTCTCCTGTGGCCAAAATGACGTCCGTTCGTGTCCTCATGGCCTTGGCCATTCGCTATGACTGGCCTTTACTTCAACTCGATATAAAGAATGCTTTCCTCCACGGGGATCTTGATGAAGAAGTATATGTGATGCAACCTCCCGGGTTCGTTGCAAGGGAGGGTAAGGTGTGTCGTCTAAGGAAGGCCCTATATGGCCTGAAACAATCACCTCGTACATGGTTTGGTAGATTTACACAGGTGGTTACTCAATTTGGAATGTGTCAGTCGAAGAAGGACCATTCAATCTTCTATCGACACACATTTGCTGGAAGAATACTTCGACTTGGTTAGCTATCAACTAAGGAAGCTCTTGCAGCTCGAAGGTCCCAGTCTCAGGTCAAGAGATTTGGTGTCTACGTTGATGATATTGTAATCACGGGAGATGACAGCCAGGGTATTGCAAGTCTCAAGAAGTTTCTTGGAGAACAATTTCAAACCAAGGATATGGGATCCTTGAACTATTTATTGGGCATTGAAGTCACACGGGGTAAGCGGGACATTGCAATGTCTCAAAGAAAATATGTACTGGATATACTAAATGATGCAAGCATGATGCAAGCAAAGGGAGCAAACTCACCTATGGATCCAGGGGCAAAATTACTCCCAGACGAAGGGGTCCTGATGACCAATCCAGATCAGTATCGTCGAGTGGTTGGAAAACTCAACTACTTGGCAGTCATGACAAGTCCGGACAAGTCCGGATATTTCTTTTGCAGTAAGCGTCGCAAGTAGATTCACGGCTTCTCCAAGAGTTCCATACTGGCAGGCAGTTCTCAGAATTTTGTGTTATCTAGTAAAGAATCTAGAAAAAGGAATTCGAATGAAAAATAATGGACACACTCGCACTGAGTGTTTTACCGATGCTGACTGGGGGACAAGTTTGACAGATAGACGGTCTACATCTGGCTACTCAGTATTTGTTGGCGGAAATCTAATATCATAGAAAAGCAAGAAACAAAGTGTGATAGCACGCTCAAGCTCGGAAGCAGAATATCGAGCTATTGCTCATGGCACGTCAGAGATATTATATATGAAGCATCTCCTACAAGAACTGGAAGAAGACGCAGGATCTCAAGTGGCAGACCTATGATGTGATAACCAATCTGCTATTCACATTGCCACAAATCCAGTATTTTATGAACGGACGAAGCATATTGAAATTGACATTCATTTTGTTCGTGATGAATATACAAAAGGAATGATAAAGTTTCAACATGTGCGGACCGGCGACCAGATAGCTGATATCTTCACAAAGCCTCTTCTGGGTCCCCGAATTCAATTTTTATGTAACAAGCTGAGCATGATTGACATCTATGCTCCAGCTTGAGGGAGGGTGTTAAGTGTTATATTAGAGTTATTAGTTATTAGGCTTTAGTCCCACATTGCTTAGAGTAATAGGAGAGGAGGCTAGCCTCTCCTATATATATGTAGTCTCTCTTCAATAAAGAGATCATCTATTTTATTCCATTCTACACATCACATGTAAATCAATCGGCAAGGCTATTCATTTAATTTCAAAACTACTAAGAAACAACACTAGAAATACTTCAAAATTATGCCTAAATGTATAAAAAAAATATTTTTTAAAATATTACTAATTTATTCATAATTATTTGCTTTATGATATAACAAATCCGATACTCCGATCCGAAACCACCGATATTGCTATTACCGCCGATCCCGATACTCATAGGAACGGTCCGATACCGATTCTGATACCGATACTTCGAACCTTGAATGAAGGGATGCCCTCCAAAACTGAGCCACTATTTGTTTCATCTGCCTGTAAGTTCTCTTCAAGATCGTCATTCCCCAAAATAGCTTTTTCGGGAGTGGTAAATTTTGTAGTAAAGCTTAATTGATATGATTCGTTGAGATAACAAACTTGATGCTTTAGAAACTTCATTATTAATGTAGGAGAGTAATAGGATAATTCTTTCTTGATGAATCTGGTAGATACATAAGTGAGAGGCTTACTCTCCATTATATATATATATATATATATATATATATATATATATATATATATATATATAACTCATTCATAAATAAACAATTATCCTATTATTCTCTCCTATACGGTATCAGAGCCAAAATCCTAGCCACCAATCCTCCCCCCTCTTTCCACAAAAAAATCCTAACCCTAGTCAACCCCCCCCCCCCCCGCCCCCTTCCTCCCTCGCATCTGCTCCCCCTTCCCTCCTGCTAGCACCCACCCACCCCTCGCACCTCTGCAACCCCAACCCCCCCGGGCATCCTGTCAGCATCCCCCCATCTCTGCCTCCTACCAACAGCACCCTCCTTCCCCTGCCCCCCTTTCCCCACGACACCAAGCAAACCCTAACTCTAAACCCTAGGCCCACCATAAAAACCCTAGCTGTCAGCTTTCACCTCCCAAAACCCCAACCCTAAAAGTTCAAAAAAAATCGTTGGCATTGAGATCTTCAGAGGATAAACTATGATTTTCTGGATGAACCTTTAACTCTCGACACCGACATCAAGAGATAACAAGGAGCAAACTTGAATTGTTTGTGTGAATCTCTGTTCCTGGCTCGATATCCACATCAGGATCCAACAGAGAGTAACCTGGGTTGTGTGAATCTCTATCCTGGCTAGTGTGATTAACATTCGAATTTCTGCCAACATTGTGCAAGCCAGTTTTGGCAAACGTGATTGCGCATTGGCGAGGTTGATGTGAATATCGGATCGGAACGATCAACGACAGTCAAATCAAGATCCTAAAGATGACGAACACTGCGGTGAATAGCAGTGCTGGTAGCACGAGTATCGAAACACAGAGGTGGGAACACGGATAACTGGTACAACGGTATCTTAGATTCGACTGGTCGATCGGAGGCTGGATGGTCCAGACAGCTACTCTACATGACGCAAGAAGGTTGAGAAGACACATCGGAGAATGCGGTTGTCCAAGCATCTGACTGATAACCCTCCGAAGGAGACTGATCCCACCTTTGAGAAGTGGGAGACTGATTAGCAGACTCTCTACACAGCTGATGAATTTAATGGAACCATCAGTCGAGGATATGGTTCAGAACACATATTCAGTAAAGGATTATGGGAGGTCCTAGCGACTACGTTTGGTGGCAAACACGATTTGTCTCGCATCTATGACTCGATTGTTGGCGTCTACCGAACTGATTAAGGAGACAAATCACATAAGGACATTTTATGTGCCTTTAAGGCACTGACTGATGAGGTTGACCGTATGGTATCTCTAGTGACAGATATCAATGAGATGAGAACTCAACGTCAACAGCTTTATGTCATGGCATATATTGCCTCTTTATCCTCATGCAGACTCTGCACGGTCTCCAGATCATTATTGAGGCTGAGGTTCCGTCTTTGATGGAAGCTCACTTTCGTGTCCTACAGGCAGCAAAAGTCATTGAGACTACTTCAAGTGATGCCCCTGTTGATCGATTTGTCCTGGGTGTTGCTCGTGGTGAATTTCGTGGAGATTGTACTGGTCGACGTAGTGGCTGGAATACTGGTCGTGATGGTCGACAAGGCAACGACAGTCGTAATAAAGGACGACAGTGCACATGCTTCAACTGTGGTCAACAAGGCCATTTACAGTGGCAATGTCCTAAACCTCCTGCTGTCAATGTTGCATCAGATAATTCTGATAATGACGAGTTATCTGTGCAGATGACGGCAGAGACCTATGCCGAATTCACTTACTTTCAAGCTCAACGTCGTGGTAAAGCCTCCACTTCTGGATCTACAGCCAGGTACTCAGCAGCGCATGTGATAAGGTTGAAGCAGTTGATGATCGACTCGGGTGCGTCTGATCACATGACAGGTGATGCAGGTATGCTTTGTGATTACATATATGTCGGTGGTGTATTATATATTATTGTTACGAATAGCAGTTTCCTGAGAGTTCGTGGAAAATAAAGCACCCATCTTTCTCCCGATCTGTCGCTCAAATCAGTTTTACACACACCTGTCAATCCATTTAGTCTCTTGTCCATTAGTAGAAATTACTCGTGACTTGCAATGCTCGGTAACATTTTTATGGTTGTATATTTTTAGGACCTGGAGATTGGAAAGACTATCAGTGGGGGGCATGTAGCTGAAGGCTTGTACCTGTTTGACATCAATTCTTCCATTGCCTGTGCCGGTGTGAAACTCGATTCGATTGAGTTGCAATGTCGGATAGGCCACCCATCTATCCAAGCTCTCCAGAAAATATGCCAATCTTTAGAATCTCAAGTTTCTTTTCATTGTGAGTTATGTAATCTGTCAAACATCACCGGGTACCTTATCCGGTGAGTCTAAATAAAGTTGTCTTAGCTCATTTTGAGTTAGTGCATACAGATATATGGGGGCCATGTTCTATTGAACCAGTTTTAGGGTTCAAAGTATTTTGTCTCCTTTATTAATGATTACTCCCGAGTCACTTTTGTTTACTTAATAAAAAATCGTTCCAAACTATTCGATATTTGGTGCACTTCAGTTTCGGGTTTTTATTAAGTATCTTCGGAGCGATAATGGTTGTGAGTATGTATCTCGAGAGTTCAATTCTCATCTGTCTAAACATAGAATCATCCACCAAACTTCTTGTCCTTAAACACCGTAACAAAATGGTGTGGTCGAACGCAATAATTGTCACCATTTGGAAACAACACGTGCTCTTATGTTTTATGCACGTACCCCCAGAAAACTTTGGTCGGATGCGGTCCTTAGGCCATCTCCAATGGGGATATCTATCTCCCCTATTTCCATGATAGAATTCCATTTTTAAAAAAGTCATCCAGCGGAGATTTCTATCCCAATATCTATCATATGTGACGGTGACGTAGGATGGAGAGTTTCTACACGTAGAAACCCTCATAGAAACTCTCTGTCACGTAGAAACTCTCTCCATCACAATATCTACTACGTAGAAACTCTCATAGAAACTCTCCATCTCTCATACCAATTAATATTGGGTCCCACTTCACTAAATTGATCCTTTCATTTTTTTGCTGCGTAGGATAGAAATGGAGAACCATTGGAGAATGTTTTTGTTTATCTGCAATTTCTATATAGAAACCAATGTTATAAATTTCGCTAGGAGCAATCGATGCGCCGGAGGGCCGCCTAGCGCCTAGGCGCTCAGCTGAATTTTTTTTTCCAATATGTACAGTAGTATAGCTAAACATAGTTTGTATGTTACATATTAACATGAAAGTTAATATTCTCTTGTGGTTAGTAGGATGAGTATAAGTCAACGTTTTGGTATTTATGTGGGTTCGAATCCCACGTTCTCAACTTTGTGTTTTTTTGTTTTCTTTTTTTTATAAAAGAGGAGAGAGAGAAGAGAGCAGCAGCAGCAATAGCTCCCCTCTCCCCACCCCTCCCCATCTCTCCCTCTCCCTCTCCCGCCCTCTCCATCTCCATCTCCCTCATAGTAACCACTACCATCACCACCACTAGCCGCCTCCGCCAGCCGCCGCCTCCACCACCACCAGGTAAATTTTTTGATTTCAGAAATTTCATAACTCTAACCCTAAATTTTAAAGTCTAATTTTTTTTCAAGTCTAATTTTTTTTTCAAGTCTAGTAGCAGCAGCAACCCTAATCCTAAATTTTGAAGTCTAATTTTTTTCAAATTTGAATTTTTTTTTTGATTTTTTCCTCAAAATTTCATACCCAAATAGGCCGCTTAGCTCCGCCTAGGGCCACCTCGGGCCGCCTAGCGCCTAGGCCAGCCAACTAGGAGATTTCCAGTACGGCCGGCGGCCGCTTAGGCCGCAATTTAGAACACTGATAGAAACTCTCTTGGATAGAAATTCCCTTAAAGTACAATGCCAAGTACGATAAAAACTCAATTTTAGAAATCACCATTGGAGATAGCCTTACAGCTTGTTATCAGATCAATCGAATGACATCTTCAAATTTCAATGGCAATACTCCCTTTTCTTAATTATATCCCAATTGTATGACGTTTTTTTTTATTCTCAAAATTGTTGGTTGCTTGTGTTACATTCGGGATACTCGACCTAAAGTTGGATCCGAAGGCAATCAAATGTATTTTCTTTGGGTATATGAAAGATCAGAAATGGTATCGTTGTTTTCCGTAACTTTGAAGATATATTTTATGTCTCGGGATATTACCTTTGTTGAATCTGAGTTTCCCCCACTCCCTCTAACCACCGATTATGTTCCAAAAGTTTACTCAGATGAGAACTTCAAGTTGTATGTAGTTCAGACGTTAGACTTCAGCAGCCCCCTAAGGGTGTCCCACCTATCGTGCCATCCTTGTCGTCTAGTGGTCCACAAACATCAACTCAGTCGGGACCAGGAACACCAGTCTCATCGTCCTATGGTTTGCAAACGCCAACTCCGACAGAACATGCATCACCAATAGTACCCAAAGCTGAAGAGTCGGTGTCGTCATCGGGGTCCTCCTCCAACTCAACTGCTTCACCACTACTTGATATACTGGCTCTTCCCCGTTGTACATGTCGCGACCATCCTTTGTATGTTAAGAACTACAAAGGACTAGTGAGTCACACTCAGTCCTTGATGGCTACTATTGGTGGGATTCAGATTTTCAATTCTACAGAGGAGGGTCTCAAACATCCTGGTTGGCTTACCGCTATGGAAAGAAAATGTGAACGATTTGGAAGAATCATACATGGGCTCTGGTGGATTTGCCTAATGGTAATAAGACGATATGATGCAAATGGGTGTTCATAATCAAAGTGAAACAGGATATACTGGCTCTTTTCCGTTTTGCATATCGTGACCGTTCTTTGTATGTTGAGAACTACAAAGGACTAGCGAGTCACACTCAGTCCTTGGTGGCTACTGTTGATGGGATTCAGATTTTCAATTCTAAAGAGGAGGGTCTCAAACATCCTGGTTGGCTTGCCGCTATGAAAAGAAAATATGAGCGCTTCGGAAGAATCATACATGGGATCTGGTGGACTAATGGTAATAAGACGATATGATGCAAATGAGTGTTTACAATCAAGGTGAAACTAGATAGCACTCTTGAGCGTCTAAAAGTTCGTCTTGTGGCCAAAGGATATTCTCAAACGTTTGGAGAAGATTATTTTGAAACATTATCCCCAGTTGCTAGGATGACCTATGTGCACGTACTCCTAGCCTTAGTTGTTCGCTATGACTGGCCCTACTTCAGTTGGATGTGAATAATTAGCCTTAGTTGTTCGCTATGACTGGCCCTACTTCAGTTGGATGTGAATAATGCATTTCTTCATGGAGACCTTGAGGAGGAAGTGTATGTGGTGCAACCTCTTGTGTTCATTGCAAGGGAGGGTAAAGTATGATATCTGCGAAATGCCCTCTACGGTTTCAAACAATCATCTCGTGCTTCGTTTGGTCGATTTCCACATGTCGTTATTCAGTTTGGCATGTATCAATCAAAGAAAAATCATTTGGTATTTTACCGACAGACATAAGCTGGAAGGATATTACTTGGTGTCTATGTTGATGACATTGTGATTATGGAAGATGACAACAAGGGTATTACAATGCTGAAAAAGTATCTTAGTGAACATTTTCAGACCAAAAATATGGAAGTGTTGACCTACTTCTTGGGTATTGAAGTCACGAGAGGGGAGCACGACATTGTCATGTCTCAGCAGAAATACGTGCTTGACATCCCAACTTAAGCAGGAATGATGCAAACTAAGGGAGCAACCTCACCCACTGATCCAGAGATAAAGTTACTTCCCGATGAAGGGATATTGATGGTCAATATTGATCAGTATCGTCGAGTAGTTGAAAAACTCAACTACTTGAAGTCATGACTCACCACGACATTCACTTTGTTGTAAGTATCGCGAGTAGATTTATGGCTTATCCACGAGTTCCGCATTAGCAGACAATTCTCATAATCTTGCGTTAATCTAGCTCAGAATCCTAGAAAAAGAATTTGGATGGAGAATCAAGGACATACTAGTCTTTAATGTTTTACAGATGTTGACTGAGATGCGAGCCTTACAGATCGACGTTCTACATCCGGCTACTCAATATTCATCGATAAAAATTTAGTGTCGTTAGAGAGCAAGAAGCAGAATGTGGTTTTACGATCAAGTTCGAAAGTGGAATACCGAGCCATTGCTCATAGCACCGCAGAAGTGTTATATCTGCAACATCTTCTACAAGAGCTGGAAGAAGAAGCAGAATCAGAAGCAACTGATATGCGGTGTGACAATCAGTCAGCTATCCATATTGCTACAAATCTCGTATTCCATGAACGGACGAAATATATTAAGATTGACATCCACTTTGTCCGTGATGAATATCAGAAAGGGGTGTTAATACTTCACCATGTGAGAATCGAAGATCAGATATCGAATATTTACAAAGTCTGTTTTAGGCCCTCGAGTTCATTTTCTTTGTAACAAGCTGGACATGATTGACATTTATGCTCCAGCTTGAGGGAGGGTGTTACGTATTATGTTTAGTTCCACATCGGTAGATACATAAGTGAGAGACATACTCTCTACTATATATATGTAACCCATTCATCAATAAAGAATTATTCTATTAGTCTCTCCTAAAATTAACAACTCGGGAAGTATTGTGCCAGAAGCATAGGTGACCTTTAGATCGAAGAGATCAATGGTTTTGAGAGGTTGGATGTTTTTGTTTAGATCATCAATAGTCTTGCTAGAAGAAGCTTCGATGGATTGTTGTTGAAGATTCATACCTAGGAACAATCACATCATCTTCTTTTAACTCTCTCCTGCTTGCCTTGAGTTTATCGTATTCTGTATTATGCTTTGCGGAATTCTTCTCAATCTTCAAAGAAAATTCTCTGGTTCATCCAAAGCTTATTGAATAGAAGGATCAATAGGAGTCATTGATTAGGATCGTTTGCTCTGATACCACTTGATGTATTATAAATCGAAGTACAACAAAGAGTATGCAGAGATCCTTGATGAAAACAAGAAAATAAAAAAGATATGGGTAACAATAAAAATAATTAATTCAAAGAAAGGAAAAGAGGGGTTTAAGAGTTCTAAGATAAATTGTATTGAAAAATTGTAATTAGATGATTGTCTTACAAAAGGATCGATCTCTAATTTATAGAGGTGGACAAATCTAAAAAAAGTAAGTTTCTAATTAAAAGAGTCACCATAGGAATAGGATTTCTACTAAAATAGAATCACTAAATAGGAGTCCTACTAAAAATAAAATAACCAAATAGGAGTCCTACTAAAAATAAAATCAGCACTTAAATAGGAAAGTTCACACTAAATAGGTACCAAAGTAATTTGGTTACATCTCGTGCTCGATATCCTACATCAGGGTAACTTGAAAAATCTCAAAAGAAAGCAGTGTAATAACTTGCTAAAAAATACTTCAGGGTATTTAACTGTCAAAAGTTGAAAACAAACCTTCTTTAAATAGATCATTTTGATTTCATTCAAAGGGCCAGATGGGAGGAAAATAACATGTTAGGAAAGACGAAATGCATGATCCTAATTGGAAAAAAATAAAGATCAGAATACACTACTTACATTAGAGATCCATACACAAAGATCTGTGCACGCAATTGTACTTGTTGTATATCTGTGAAAGGTTGGTAAAACAGTGTTGTGGATGCAACTGACGAGTTCAAATCAGGTAAACCGGATGTCTGAACAATTGGAGAACAAGATGCCTCCATTTTGTTGATTTCATTGAACTGCCGACGTTCTTCCAACTTCATGTCCCTGCTAACAGTTCCAACAGATGTAGAAGAGACACTGCATGATCTTGCATCCTTATCCATAGGTGTTGATGATTCTTTAGTAGATTTACCCTTTGGTGTAGTTAGACTTTCATTTGAGGGCACGGTCGCACGACTTTTATCTGCATTAGGCATCTTTCTCTTGACACCACTTTGCTTCCCTTGTTTGGATTCTATATGACTTCCACGAGACTTCTCTTCCGAAACCTTGATATCAATAAATATAATTTGGTCACTCACAATAATCTAGAAAGCCTAAATAAAGGGAAATTTACAGTCAAAATAATTTACTAGAGTGATAAACTACCTTGTGAAGTACAGAAGACTGCATACTAGGGAAAGGTTTCCATTCACTTCCAGAATCTTTTTCAGAAAGATCTGCCAGTGAGCCAACCTCAAATGTAAAGCTTCTATGCTCCTCACATGTGGCACTTCCCTTCAAGTCTTGAGCTGATGACTGGGCTTTCTCTCCATCTCCCCCAGTTTCAAAAGAAAACAGAGAAGCATTACTAGAAATGGTGCCTGTTTGATCTGAGAGAACCCTGCTCCCTTCTTGGTGTTGAAGATGATCACTGCAACTGATAACTGTGGGAGAACCACAATTAGCTTCCAAGGAAGTTGGTTTGCTATTGTCAGCTTCCACCAAGTTGGCTTCAGAATTGCTTCTAGACAAAGTTAATGGAGATGCATCTACAAAGTAATTTTGAGCACCACCTGCAAGGCATAACCCATGTAACTACCTAGACGAACTACAAAATTTTCAAAAACTGTGAGAATCCAGCATGAAATGCAGATAGAAGCATAAAAGATAGCAGGTACAGGGAAATATTGCAAGCTAAGAAGCATGGACACTCCAAAATTCATGATGTGTCTTGTCATGTCGGACAAATGTATCGGACATGCCAAAATACACTAGTACACCAAAATAGATGTTGCATCTGTCGCCATGTCTGAAACATGTCGTGTCGAATCCGTGTCCGTGCAACATAGGTTGCAAGCATTGCTTCTATATTGTATAAATTTAACACACAATAGGGGAAATTTTCCACGGCATGCATGGTAAGATCATCCCAGCTATGTACCCTCCTGAATTCAACCCCTAATATTTCGACCTGGGTAACATGGATGGTCTGCAGGGCTTGTGGCTGTGGAATAATCTCGCTGCATCTTGTTAGTAACTAGACCTGTGATAACCCTAGTTAGTTAAAGTATCAAGCCGTACTTATTGTTTGGCCGTGATTGATTGAACGAGGAACAATCTGTCTAGTCTTATCTTGATCCTGTATAAGATGGTTACATGTCCTGATTTCTTATATTATCTTGCCGATAAATGGTGGGAAACCAAGTTCCGTTCAGATGAAGGGCTACAACCCCGGTCCTTGTTTGGTTTACGGGTTGTAACCTGGTTATCTGAATAGTTCCATAGTTATCTCGTCGTATATCATCCTGATTTTTCTTAATTCCAGTTCTTACTATTTACACATACTCTTATACTAATTGCTGGTTTTTAGTTCCTAAGTGAAGCTTCCTTTGTGGCACTTGCTCTTTCTGGGATCTGACCCAGCTGGTTTTGTATGGCCAGATTTCGGAGCAACTCCAGAGGATCTACCGACTTTCCAGCCCGATGGTGACCACCAGGCGTAACCAGGGTAACGAATGGGTTATTTTTGGCTCTCCCACTTTATTGTAAAAATATTCTTTTGAGATGTTTAGCCGGTGAGCATCTGTTAGCTCGTATTGCATACTTTACTTACTGTCTGCCTACGGGCTGTAACATGATTGACAGATCCTAAGGTTGATCATGTATGACTAAACTCTTGCTAGTCCTGACATTTTGTAACGACTAGCTTCATGATCAGCTGAATATGTAATGTTTGGGACGCCTTACTATTGTATATTTGGTGATCTTACATCTTGTAATATTTATTTACTTGCTTGTAATTGAGACACTAGGCTTGTTCATGACCTTAAGAGACTGTTGGCTTGTAGTTAAACCCTCATGTATCTAGACAGCCGTGACCGTATAGCGAGGTGGGTTGCACTTCAATATACGTAGCTGGCTATGTCTGCCCCCGCTCTCCAGTATTCTGGTTCTGGGGCGTGACATGGTTTAAGTGGTATATTGTATAAATTCAACTTTAAATAGGGAAAATTTTCCAGGGCTTAATGATAGCATAGTATAAAGCAAAAACATACGATACAATGCATCTTTAAGTTCCATTGTCACCGCAATACCATACATGTACCTATTAGTGAAACAGATCGCTGCATTTAACATCTTTCCAACAATCAGATTCTAGAAACTCAGGAACCTCCACGTAGACTACAATAGTATGCGACTTCAATTGCATATTGAGCAGGCATGGATTTTACTAATACTGTGATACATGGTGCCATTATGAATTTACCTATTATCTTTTTGATCTCTCACCTCAACAAATCATTAGGATAAGAAACGACATCTAGAGCCAACTTTCAGTCACAATATTTCTGGAAAGGCAATCAAAACCCATACAAATAATTATGTAAATCAAGGTTCGTAGTATTGGTCGATACCGAAACGTATTGGCAATAAAGTATGCATGTCCCCATCAATACTGAACACTACCGATACTGGCCAATACCAATATCGGAACTCTCATTGGCGATCGATTAGGCAAAGAAAAATTACAAGGAAAAGAGAGATGTATGGGAAAGACTATGTTGACACGATGAATAGGCGTGTCGAAGATCTACATGCTACAGTGTGTCGAAAAAAAATTGTATTGACCCCCTTTGTAACCATTCCATTTGTTGATGTCGTATATTTATAGATTCACAACATCAATCTTAATATTATTCCATTCAAAGCTAACAAGAAATAATAAGTAATACATATTATATGCCTAAATATATGAAACATTTCTAGTTATTTAGTAACAATAATCATCAATTTTGACCTATTAAATGAAGAATTACATAACTCCGTTCCAAAACCTCCGAAACTATCAATATTCATAAACCAATTATGATATTGCGACCTTAATTGAAATATTAGAAAGTGAAGATATTTGCCTATTAGCCATCCCGCAGAATAAAATAACTCATATCAGTTTGTTTTTTATGCACTAGAAATGCAATCATCTTGCTTCGATTGATCAAGTCAAAATAGCCAGCCCTTGATTCTCAAAGTTGGAGTTTTGTTATGATAATTACCTGAAGAATTTTTCTCAGAAGGAGGAGGATCAAGCCATGTTTGTTCCTCATCCTTACTGGGAAGTCCCACTGAAAAGGACAATAAAAACTTCAATCATCAACAGATAATCAAAGATCACAATGAAAGCAACAAACCTTAAAAACAATAAAAAAAGAGCACGAAGTCGCACCACAATAAAGAATAGGCTTCTAAAACAAGAACAAAGAGACAATTAATCTTCTATAAGATTACCAGTAACATTGACAGTTTTCTCCATGTTTGCTGGGGTAAAAACTGTCGGCAAGTCAGAGGAATCCCTTTCAGTTGGAGCAGAATAATTAACAGGAGGGACCACTTCAACCCCCACAGTACAAACATATGAGATTGGTTTATCTAATGCTGGTTGGGACTCGTTATGACATGAGCCATCAACACTATCCACATAGCATGAAGACTGCTCATCCACAATAGGTTGTGGTTCCAGAGTAGAGTCGAGAGAAGTACGATCATCAGTTGGCTTGGCAACGGGCCTACTTGATAATTCAGAGAGCAAGTTTCCCTCTGGATGTGATAAACAGACACTTGCAGAAATCATAATTTCCTTCACAGGGGAGTGAGCCAACTCCGCTGCAGGTGGGTTTGCGTTTTCTTCTTCTTTTTCTTCCACACCAGAAATACTTTGTGATTGGTGGTCAAGACAAGGACCTACTAAGACAATCTCATCAGTGTGCAATCATATATGAGACCCATTATTTTGTAATAAACATCAAAACTCTAAACAGACCCTACTTGATAATTCAGAGATCAAGTTTCCCTCTGGATGTGATAAACAGACACTTGCAGAAATCATAATTTCCTTCTCATGGGAGTGAGCCAACTCCGCTGGAGGTGGGTTTGTGTTTTTTTCTTCGTTTTGCTCCACACTAGAAATACTTTGTGATTGGTGGTCAAGACAAGCAACCTTCATACCTACCAATCTCATCAGTGCGCAATCATATATGAGACCCATCATTTTGTAATAAACATAAAAAAACTCTCAAAGTAATAGCTTAAAGAAAAAATAGAGAAAGGTAAAAGCAATAGTCACCTGACACATTCTGGAGCTCTCCTTTAAGAGGTGAGCCACTAGTAGCAACTGGATCAGTAATTGCAAATGGTTCGTTTGGTAACTGAGAATCTAAACACTTCCCATCTTGCTCCACAACCCCATCCACAATGTTGGGAACATCATAATGTGACTGCTGAATTTTTGTATCTGCCTTGAGGGAAACCAATTCTACATCCATCAACGCATGACCAGTTACTGAAGAAAAATCTATGTAATTAGTTTTCATTATTTTATAAATTAATCTTCAAAGTTGTAAATTGATAAGAAAATAAGTACAGAGGGAATAATTGCTAGCAGTTACCTGATTCATCCTTTGTCAGCTTTGCGCCAGTCAAAACTGATGTATCAGAATTTTGCCCAGCAGATGACAGATCTTCTGCCTTCTCCACAAAAACACTGCCATCACTATTCGCAGTTGTAACAGCAGGACAGGCAGAAGGCACCAGGTTCTCCTTTCCGACCAAATGATCAGCAATTGGAGAAGTGATCTTAACATCAACATCAGAAAGAAAAGCAGGCAAGTGAGTAACATTTGATTTAGCATCTGAGATGTTCACTTCAACTTCAGGTTTCTCAGCATTTTCAGTAACTTCATCTTCAAAACGCTTTTCTACAAAAGCAGATTCCGGAATTTGTGACTTGCAGTTATCCAAACCATTCTCATCTTCTACTTCATTAATTTGCGTTTCATAATCCATGGAAACTGTAGAATGTGTTTCCAGTACCATTTCTGACAATTTTCCTATATCAGTTTTGCTATTTCCGTTCAGGTGGCATTCAGGAGATTGTTCTCCTTCAGTTACTTCAATGAGAGAATCAAGTTGTTCCTCTCCATGATCATCAATAATATTAGCACTCTGTGTTGGCAATTCAACATTGTAGTCATCCTTAGTGCCAGGATCTGGTTGTGTAAAACACATATCTTTGGAGTCCTCACCCGGATGGGACAGAACAGGAACAATTTCGTCACCAAGTTCAACCGTTTTTGTTCCAATAGATCCATCTCCTTCCTTCACCAGTGAACATGTATCCTTTGCCGGTTTTGAACTTCTCTCACTTGCTCCCATGTCCTTCAAAACCTTTACTGGGTAAGCAATAGATTCTAGCAATCCATCAGGGTTCTTGGAGTAAGCAGATTCACCGCATTCTTGGCCCATCAGCATCAAAGAATCCATACTAGGGTCCAAGAAAGAAGAATCTTTTCCTCTAGAAAGACGGTTCGTCACTTCTCGGCCTTCAAAATACTTCACATTTACTTCATCATCTCTTCCCATGACATTGCTCGTGTCTTCTCTGCAATCATCGGATAGCAAATCTGACCTCTCAGGCATGCTGATCTCAGTGCCTTCTTCTACCTGATCAGAACGAACTGGAACAGTGAACTTTCCAGGGTTGACACCAAGATCACCAAATCCAGATGACGGATCATCTTGAGTACTGGTACAAGTAATGGAATCTGAACTTTTCTGAACAATACTACCTGCATCAAAGCCATAATCGTCAATATCGTCATGTTTGATTGATTACCTGCCCACGGCGCAGATAAAAACATGATAAAAAATATGTCAATAATGGTAAATGGTGTGTGTGTGTGTGTATAGAGAGAGAGAGGGGAGAGAGAGAGAGAGATCCTTTAAAGAGGATATAAATCTAAAAACTTCTCATGAAAAAGATCAAGTGGAAATCCATTTCATCATCTTGAGTTGTCTTGCATATCCGTGAAGTGACCCCTAAAATGAATGATTTCTAGTTGTGAATTGTTAGATCAATTGCGTACAATATTCGAATCAAGTAAATTATGTTCTTCAGTTTTCTTGACATTAAGATCAAGATCCATAGTTTGAATTCTCGTTCTCTTGGAAATTATACTAGGTTTCTACATTCACTTTGGTACCACATGGTGGATAGGCAAGAGAATCCCAAATTATTTGAGTTTTTAGCTTATAGATAATTCAAATAATGTACAAGAAGATACATAGCATAGACGTCCAAAATGAGTAGGTCATTGTGGGCTCAAATCCAATATTGTCTATCCATCTACCTATCTTTGTTTATCTCTGGCTATATATATTCACAGTCATAGACACACACTCTCTGTGAATTATATGCATTAAACTTATAGTTATCCACTCTTTTAGGAGTATTAATTTTACTAGCCACAACTATCTAGCATGTAGCCCATGATTCGCTGCTCCATAAAAAGTTAAACAAATAAATGACCAAAATTATGTTCTAGCTAACAATTACACGTCTAACTTTTCATGACTATTTGCAGTCAAGTCATTATTGACGAAGAAAGGGGATATCCAGTCTCCACTTTCACTTGCAGTTCCCATTTAACATCAAAAGATCAGAGAATCTAAGTAATTCCCAAGTCCACTTCTAAGTACACCCTCATCCTATATCCTAAACTATTTTCCCACGCCAAAGTAATCATCTTTCCTTTGCAGTCATCTGGCAACAGTGTTGTTGAGGCATGCGTCTAGGTGCAAAGGCGAACCACAAATAAGTATAGCAACTCATATCCCTTAAGGCGATACACCTTGAATGAGGTCCACGCCCCTATAGCTTTAGGCGCACCTTTTAGACTATTAAGGTGTGTAAATATGCGCCTGACTAAAATTACTACTAAAATATGGAAGCTTCTTTTTCCTTATGACTTCTTAAATTCTGTTTTCTAGGTGAGTAGAATTCTCAAAGTTTGCTTTTCTGGAAGATGTTAGGATTTCCCACATTCAGCTTTTTGAATGAGATGTTATGGCTTTCAAATTCAACCTTTTTTACGACTCTTATGACGTCTTAAATTCATGCTTTTGAGTCAGCAATTATGAAGTCCTACAGTTTTTCTGCTGACAAAAAAAGGAAAATCTGATTAATTTTTGTGAC
This sequence comes from Iris pallida, assembly GCA_029216955.1. Lineage (NCBI taxonomy): Eukaryota > Viridiplantae > Streptophyta > Magnoliopsida > Asparagales > Iridaceae > Iris > Iris pallida. The sequence continues at coordinate 1,658,609 of JANAVB010029820.1, read as the reverse complement.
AATAGGATATCTCCTATAAGGGATATTGTCCTATATATATAGAGAGAGAGAGAGAAAGGAGTTATCTAGAACCACCCGGGCGGTTTCATATTATGAAACCGCCCTACGTTATATCACTCAGATGTGAATTGGGTGGGACCGTGGGTGAGATTAAAAGGTGGTGGAGCAGACATCTTTTAATCTCATCCTTTCAATTCAACTCTAAGTGATGTACCCATAGGGTGGTTCCATAATATGAAACCAGCCGGGTGGTTTTGGAGCAATAGAGAGAGAGAGAGAGAGAGAGGGGGTTGAATATGGGCAACTCATTCCGGTACCGATCAATAGTGACTTGATTGCACATTGTCATGACAAGTTAGATGTATAATTGTAGGCTGAAGGGAACTTTTGTTATTTATTTGTTATACAAAATATTAACAAACAAATGACAAAAGTTATATTTAGCTAACAATTATACATCTAACTTATCATGGCAACGTGCAGTCTAAGTCATTATTGATTGTTGTCATAATGAGTCGCCCATATTCAACCCCTCTTCCATTGTCCAAGTGATGAAACAACAAGGCCATCAGTTCTCTTTTCCAGAAGGTAAAGAAAGAAAAGAAAGAGAAAAAACTAAAAGGGTATCTCCAGTCTCCACGTCCACTTGGGGTGCAACTTGGGCGGGCTAAACCCGAACCCGATCGGGTAAACCCGTTAATGGGTTGGGTTAGGGTTGAAGATATTCGGGTTCTGGCTTGGGCTCGGGTTAAAATATTTGAACCCGATCAAAAATCGGGTAGGGCTTGGGTTCATGTGTTGGGTAACCCGAAGAACCCGACATACATATAATTTATATATATATATATATATTGTTTCATACTACTTAAATAAAAGTTTAAACTATAATTTTTTTTTCACCCGAACTCTTCAATTCAATGTCCTAAATCTCATTTCAGTTTTATTTTGTAATGATTGATGCTTGATTGCTATTTGATTATGCATTTAATATTACTCTTGCTTAAAATTATTTCAAATATCATATTAGAGTCCGATAAACCCGATGGACCCGACCCAACCCGAGCCCAACCCGATCCTCCGGGCTTGGTCTTGGGCTTCATATGTTGAACCCGAAGTCGGGTCGGGCTTGGCTTGGGCTTGGCTTATGATCTATCGGATTGGGCTTGGGTTGACCTCAAACCCGACCCAACCCGCCCGAGTTGCACCCCTAACGTCCACTGGCAGTTCCCATTTAACATCGAAAAATCAGGGCATATAAGTAATTTCCAAGTTCACTTGTAATTACAGCCTCATCCTATATCCTACAAGAAACCATTCCAAACACCATAGTAATCCTCTCCCTCTACAGTCTCTACTGATCTACTCAAGAAAAAAATCCATCATCAGGCATCGGTGTTGTCAAGGAGTGTGCCTAGATCCAAAGGCGAGGCACACATAAGGCATAGCACCTCCCTTAAGGCGAGTCGCGAGACTCTGGCGCTTGGGCGCACCTTTTAGACTATTAAGATGTAGAAAATATGCACCTGACTAAAATGACTTCTCAAATAGGGAAGCTGTTTTTATATAGCTGTTATGACTTCTTAAATTCGTGCAGACTTCTCAAACATTGCTTTCTGGGAAGTTGTTATGACTTCTCTTATTCAGTTTTTGATTATGGCTTTCAGTTCTACCTTTGTTGAGCTGTTACAAGTCTTGTGACGTCTTAAATTCAAGTTTTCGAGTCGGGAATTATGAGGTCCTATAGTTGTATTTTCTGCTGACAAAAAAGGAAAAAAATCTGAGTGTTTTATAATAGAATAGAAGGGCAATTGTCCAATATTTATGAAAGAATACATCTACTAGCTAATGTTAGCATACTTCACATGAGTGGAGGGTTTTATTACATCAATCTTCCCGCCCTAGGCTCGGGTCTGGTACTCTACACGACGATGTTCGTGCCTATGTTTTATCCTTCTTCATTACAACAAATGCTCGTGCGATGGAGATCTCCATCGCATGTTCTACTTGGGTTGATCATCAATGTCACGATCCTTTCCTCTCCACTTGGGCTGACCATCAGGCTATTGTCCAATATTTATGAAAGAATACAACTACTAGCTGATGTTAGCATACTTCACATGGACGGGGCGGGGCAGGGGCGCGTGGTTGGGGGGGGGGGGGGGGGGGGGGGGGGGGGGTTGGGTTGGGTTGTATATATTGAATAAGTAAAACTACTCCAACTACCCGGCTTGAGCTTGGATTTTTATTACATCAATCTCCCCGTCGTAGGCTCATGTCTGGTACTCTACAACACAAAAATGTCCATGCCTATGTTTTATCCTTCTTCATTACAAACGCTCGTGTGACGGAGATCTCCATCGCATGCTCCACTTGGTTGACCGTCAATGCCACGATCCTTTTCTCTCCACTAGTCCAAGTCCGACTCTCAATCAATCGCTACATGAATATCCCGTGATCCCTTTTAATTAAGCGCATAGCACACCCAGAAGATTAGAACCACCGACCTAGTTTTCTAGGTCCTTATGTCTCCAAGACTTGAGCACTTTGGCGATTGCACATCCCAGTCACAAACTTCCCATAATACTACACACTTTTCACTCTTAAGAAACTTGAACAAAACTGAAGTTTGAAATTTACCTATCTGAAAAGGAATAATGTGACACATACCTTCAACCAGAGGAGGAACTCCAATTGCATTATCATCTACCATTAGTAAGTTACTCTGGCATTTTCAGGTAGTAGAGGTGGATCATTGTGTCTGGTATCACCCGTTGTCGAGTTTTGGACATCATCTTGCTTTAAATCAACACATGTTTGATCTCTCTCGCAAGTTAACCCATCATACACATTAGCCTCCATGATGCTCGTTTTTCTGTCGATCATTTCATCTTCTACAACAGATTTAAGTAACATTTCAACTGATTCAGATGATGTAGCTTCAGACCAGACATTGTTATGCCTAGAAATCGAGCAAGACTCAGCAACAGTTGAACTGAATTCAATTGCAGTAGTTCCAGAAGAGAAGTCCTCAATCCAATTGCTGTCTTGACCTTGTATGCCAAGGAAAACCTCTGTATCAACTAAGTTATCAAACCTAAGATGCAATTTGTTGAAGGAAGAGAAATCCTCGATATCAATTTTCGGTAGAGAAAATGGTTGTAAACTTGAAGGAAATTTGTTGCTGTCTTCTCCCACTAGCTGAAAACTCTGGCTTTGAAACTCACTGTCATCGTAATCCATGGGTGAATCCCTGAGAAGGTTTGAATTAAATGGGTAAGGTTCAGATAGAAAATCTAAAACTCGTGTCCTAAATGAGAATACCTCTGATGCAATTACTTAAGCTTATGTAAACTTCAAGTTTTAAAATCAAAGCAATAATTTCTGATCCTAAAGTCATGAAAAATCATTAATTTTGGCAGATTTTAGAAACCATCGGATGATCTCCCTAATGGTAGATTCATATATCATTCATGGAGCACATATTTTTAAAGTGCACATGTACAATTGATTCTTCATATCAATATATCAGAATTACTTCGATGCATAATATTGATTTATATTCTTCAATGAGTCTTCATTCTCTCATCGTACATGTACAGCCTAAATTCTTTCCTTTAATTTTTTTTTTTTTATATAAATATCTTCTTCCTCCAGCTTTTCTGTGCATGGACTTTCCATTTGAACTTACAAATATATATGGTCTTATCACTCTTCAGGATCCATACTTTTTTTGCTCATGTATGTAATCTTAATTAGAAGTTACATGTTGTACAATTGTTCCATGTACAGAAATGCATGAATGATTTTAAAGTTCATATGCGTAAACAAAATACTAATCCATTGATAAAAAAATTTGGCAATGTTTATTTAGCGATGGCTGTGAATAAAATATAAGTGATGTGTCCTTTATATATAGAACATGTTGGTATCTTCTACCTCACAATGGGATTGGGTAGGAGATCGATACTTGGAGGAAGGAGTTACGTATCTAGAAAAGTGTCAAGCAGGAAAGATTTATAATGGAAAGAGAGAATTATGACTTTAAAGTTCATATGCGTAAACAAAATACTAATCCATTGATAATAAAAAATTGGCAATGTTTATTTAGCGATGGCTGTGAATAAAATATAAGTGATGTGTCCTTTATATATAGAACTTGTTGGTATCTTCTCCCTCACAATTGGATTGGGTAGGAGATGGGTACTTGAAGGAGTTACGTATCAAGAAAAGTGTCAAGCAGGAAAGATTTATTACGGAAAGAGAGAATTAAAAGATACCAATGAAGGCTCCAGGCTCGGCCGTATCGTATTGGTTTTGGCATGTCTGATCCAATACTCACTACTACCAATACCAGCCGATACCAAAATTGTCACCCTATTTTACAGTCAGCTTAGCAAATAAAAAATAAAGAAAGTTACGGTGAAAAAAACAATGTAGACACAATGATTTGATCATGGGCAGACCAACATGCTAGAGTATGACAATAAAAATTCATATCAACAAAATATAATTATTACCATTTGTCGAAGTTGTATATATAAATTTACAACCCTCGTATATAATATTCTTTTCCATTCAAAATTATCTATAATTGAGGTAGTTCGTCTAAAAGCAAAAAAAAAAAAAAAAACAACAACAACAACAACAACAATGACTATTTGAGTAAATAAAAAAAAATCAATAATGTTGAATGTTATGCAACTGAAACTAAAGAAAACAACAAATAGTACATAAAATTATGCCTAGATGTATAAAATACTTTTTCCAGTTTTTAAAATAATTTCTTATTATCTTTTGGCTTCCGAAACTAAGAACTCCGGAACACCAAAACTCCCAAAACTGATACTAATAGAAGGGTGCAAACCAAGTCCAATCCCATGAACATTGATACCAAGGTGTAACAGAAAGATATAAATATGTTGCTTTTATTGTGAGATATCCTTATCTAAATTTCTACTAGTTATCTACCCAAATCTATAGTGAATCTAACCCTTAAGAAAATGGTAGGATTCCACCTAGGATCCCATCGATACACAGACGTGTGTGTGTACCATTCCTGTCCGGAACTAGGCCAAACTGCGTGTTTGTACCATTTCTGTCTGAAACTAGGCGACACTGTACAGTTGTGATGGAAACCAAGTTCAACCGATTTCATGAGCAAGTTTCAGGCAGGGGCTATCAAAAATGGCCTAAAGGATCCAAGACTGGTCACCTTAATCGTGGGTTTCACAAAACTATGTTAAATTTGCTATAATGAATTAGACACGGAACCTTGGAGAAAGGTTAAAGTAGATTGTTCGTAAAATCTGATTTAAGATAAACTTCTACCAAACCAAATCAATTTTGAACCATGCAGTTTCAATTCAATGGGCTGGAACCAATCAAATGTCATCAAAAGTCAATTGAACCACTGCTGTAAAAAGCTTGCTATCAATCCTAGGGACTGTCGTCTAGGGGGGCTAGGCACCTCTTGTCACAAATCCATTTTGCCTGAGACTCGACTACAGCTCCTAGGGGTTGCAACCCCTTCCGGCTATTAGAAACCAGCCTTAGCAAGCTTAGGACCGAACTTAGCCCATCTAAGCCCGCTTAAGCTGTATGATTATGAATAATTATTTGTTTTTTTTTGTTAACTTATTTTCTTTTTTTAAGCCATACGAATGGTTGGTGACTAATAATTACTTCATTTCTTTAGTTGTATACTTTTTCACCCTTTTTACTTGCTTTATTTTAGTTACTTGATTGCTACTAGAGAATCAAAGGTTTATCATTGTGTTAAACTGTTTTTTAATTTCCACATTATACATATATTTTAATTTTATATATTTTTAATTTTGAAAATATTAGATGTGAAAATTCCACATCCGCGATGGTCAAGTATGTAAGAGAAGTGAGAAAACCCTAATTTCTCAAATCAAAACGGGCACCAAAATAAAATCAGCTACAGTCAGTGCCAACTTACCAACTTACGATTACAATCAAGCCAGATTATTACTCAGGAGCCTTTAATTTAACTCATAAACTATATATACTTAGTAGAGATAGCATAGAACATAATTTCCAAGAAAAAAAAAATCTATTCAAAGAAAAACCAAAATGAACAACTCTAACACAATAATTCCCAAATTATGCCAAATTAATATGCAACAAATCTTTACACTAGTTATTCTAATATTCATACAAAACCTTACTTTTCAGAAAAAATGAAAAGAAACAAACTAACTATTTGATTAGAAAAACTTTTTGTTCAAATCGAAATGACCGACGAAAGAGAGGTACAGTTACTGGCAACTTAGGATTACAAACAAGCCAGATTATTACATCTGGAGCCTTCTGTTTAACTCATTATTCAGGAATAAAAAAAACATAATTTCCAAAAAACGAGAAAAATCCATTCAAAAAATAAATCAATCAAAGTTAACAACTTTATGCCAAGAATTCCCAATTACACCAAAATAGGCCACAATTCCCATCTTTAAACTAATTCTCAAATTTTCGAACAAAACCATAACTTTCAAAAACAAAAACAAGCTAATTATCTGAAGAAGAAAAAAATAATTTTTCAAAGCAAAATTACCCATGAAAGAATCAGAGGCACTGTTACTAGCAAGTGGCAACGTACAACAGAATCGGCAGCGGCAGCAGCGGAGGGGGCGGTGGAGGGGTTCAAGAGGAAGTCACTAATCATCATCGTGGTCGGGATGGCCAGCAACAGGAAGACCACATTCCTCCACTGCCTTGTTTGCCACACTCAGTCCTCAGGCGTCCGTTATTATGTCCTCAACCTCGACCCCATTGTTGTGACCCTCCTATTCGGTGGCAACATCAACATCCGTGATACCGTCTACTACAAGGAGGTCATGAAGGAGTACAACCTCGGCCTCGACGACGGAATCCTCGACTCCATGAACCTCTTTGCTGCCAAATTCGACGAGGTCGAGCCCCCCCCCCCCCCCCCCCCCCCCCCCCCCCCCAATAACCTCCATCTCTTATTATCTTTAGAGTTTTGACATGTACTTCTTGATTCTAGGTCATGTCGATTATTGAGAAGCTGGCGGACTAGTTGGACTATGTCCTGGTAGACACATCGGGCCACATCGAGATATTCACTCCGTCTGCTTCCGGAGCGATTATCAGTGAAGTGAAGCGTAGGCTCGACCTTTTCTATTGTTATAGTTTATGTTGTCGACACGCCTCGGTCGTCGAACCCGGTGACTTTCATGAGCAACATGTTGTACGCATGCAACATACTCTACAAGACGAGGTTGCCTCTGGTCCCAGCGTTCAAGAAGGTTGATGTCACCAAGCACGAGTTTGCAATAGAGGTACTGACCATGAAATGTATTATTTAGGGGATTATTTTGTGCTTATTGCGTTATTTAGTGGGCATGTTGGTAGCAATCGACTATTTAACGTAAGTTATAGAAATAGGCGAACTTAATGTTAGACTGCAAACAAGCAGGCTTTGTTCCGTCATTGCACTATAAGACTTAATACTTAATTTTGCAGCTATGATCACAAGCCTCTCTACATTATTTTTCAAGATCTGAATAGAATCTGACATATTATGGTGGAAAATCTTAAAAGGAAAATAGTGAAGAGAGGAAGTGTGTAGGATGTAGTTAAGTACATTATATCTAGGAGCCAAAGCACACGCATTTTGTATACAATTTCCATAAATAATAGGCTTTCTTGATTTTAGTTGCCAAATTCGAAGGGGGGGGGGGGGGGGGAGGAGGAGGAGGAGATGGTCCAATCATAACAAGAGGTTTGTAACCTATAACTAAACTAAAAGTTTATAACCCAAATGACAGGGATATCACTAACTTTTTGGTTGTAACATGTTATTGCATAAAAATATCATTATTTATGGATTAAAAAATCATTTAGGGTCTGTTTGGCAATATTATTTTCACCGGTTTTGAAAGGTTTTTTAGCTGATCGTTCATGAAGTACTTTAAAAAAAAAAACCTTGGTAAATTTTTTTTGAGTTATTGGCTTTGGTAGCTCAGAAACCCTCTAAAATCAGTGCAATGTAATTTTGGATGTTTTTATAAACACCCCAAATCGGGGTGTTTTGAGAATTTTTATTTTTTTTCTTCCATTTATATCCTTATAAAAAACATAAATACAACTACTAATATCCTACCAGATTTCTTCTTTCTCGTCTTTGTTTCTCTTGAGGTCCCAGCTAACGGCTACTTCCTCTAAAATATGAGTTTTTTTTAAAAATTGTGTGGTCCATTTGATGTGGTAGTGAATGATTGCTATAAAAGTTTGCGGTCCATTTGATGTCACGGACTTAGTGTTTCTCCTACACTTTGACCCGTGCGGCGCACAAACTTCCTACTCGAATTCCCGTGCTAACCTCCCCAAATGCTTAGCTAGATCGTTAAGGCGATAATGAGAAACTTGTGGAACAAAAAAGAGATATTTGAAGCTTGAAAAGTTTACTATACTAGAAAGAGATCACAACTTTTAGGGTGGTGAGAAACAAATGAGCCTCCTACTTATTTATAGTGTCTCAAGGGGGCTTACATGAAGCTTCTAGAATCGACATATTTCAGGAATTATTCTAGAGTCTAGATATTTATAAGAAAACTTCTACTATATCTAGAAAGATCATTAGTCATCTAGAAAGATCCTGAGTCTTCGAGAGGATTCCACCATCTTCTAAAAAGATCATGGGCCTTCCAGAAGATTCCGCCATCTTCTAGAGGATTCTGGAAGCTTCCAGCATAAACCCGGTCCGTAAAAAATTATGCAAGTCTGCCTAGGTGGGGCACAAAATCTTGGACATGACAGGAGCACTAAACATACACGTTTCTCTTCCAAATTTCTCTTCTTTAAACTCTCCTTTAAAAAAATATCTGTCTATATTAAAAGAATAAGTCTTATCCATCTATTTAATTTTCAAAATAGAGATTGACCTTTTTAAATAGAGCTTGATAGATTTGTTTTTTTATTTTTAAAAATAGATAGATTTGTTTATAAAAATAAATCTAAAAAATAATATCTTTCAAAACAATATATTTTAAAAATACTAATACTAGTATAATTGTAATGTTAATATTAAATATTAATATTTTTAATGTTAATCTTAGTGTCAATGTTAAATTTAATTGTATAATTTTAATGTTAATTCTAATATTAATTTTAGTGTTAATTTTAATTTAAGTTTTAACATTAATATTAAAATTAAAAATTAACATTAAAATTAAAACTAACATTAAAATTAAAATTAACATTAGAATTGACATTAAAATCAATATTAATATCAATATTGACATTAACATTTAAAAAATAACATTAATATTAATATTAATATTAATATTAAAATTAACATAAAATTAATATTTTTAAATATAGATTTGTTTTTAAAGATAGATTGTTTTTTAGATTTGTTTTGAAAGAAGATTATATGTTAGATTTGTTTTTACGGAAGGATTTAGATTTAAATATTGATTTGTATTTAAATAGTTTTATTTTGAAAGATACATTATTTGTTATATTTGGTTTTTAGAAAATTTAAATTTCTTTTAAGAGAGAGAGAGACGTATGATTTGAACAAGAAAATGTAGAGACTGTCTTTTTTTTCTCTCCGTAAAGAATTTGATTTTTTGTAAGTTAATCCCGTATAGGAAAAGTATATATATATATATATATATATATATATATATATATATATATATATATATATGTTGAAAAGGGTAAATATTATTCTGGCTCAATCCCAGCCCCATGGCCTAAAAACCCAGCCAGAATGCTTATAACCCAACCCGAAGGCATCCCGGCCCGAAGGCCCTGCACCATCATTGCACCCGCTCCTGGGACGCACCTCACCCACCGGGGTGATATGCCTCACTCTAACCACATGAGGTATATATATATATATATATATATATATATATATATATATATATATATATATATGGAAAAATGGTAAATTTTATTCCAAAGTCAGACAATACTCATACAACATACATACGGATGGTCGCCCACCCGTCAGTCGACCATTTCTTTTACATCAAACTCCAGATTATGGAGGATACCAACCGGAGGGGTGATAAGCCCCTCGAATATGCGCCGATTCCTCTCCTGCCAAACATTTCAGACAGCAGCTGCCAGCCGAATCCTAGCAGTCTTGAACCAGACCAAGCCTCTCCCACTACAATCTCGAATACTCGTGATGATTGCACCAATCGACCTGCCAGCGATACCACCACCCAGCATACGGTTCTGCTCAGACCATATTGACCATGCAACTCCACAGTCAAAAAATAGATGAGACATTGATTCATCCTCCAAATCACAGAGAGCACACTTCGGATTGGGGACCTGGATCCCAAAAGAGATGAGTATGTTCCTGGTCAACAGACGACCAAGGAGCAGGCGATACATACAGAGCTGCATTTTTCTGACCAGATCCTTGCACCAAATGAAGTCATAATCACCAATTGGGGGATTGGCACGCCGCATAAGGTTGTAGCCACTCTGGAAGGAGAACTCCCCCGAGGCAGTACCTCCAGTCACGCCAGGCGGATCCCAGACCCAAATATCCTCAGGCTGGGATGGATCAATCTCAATCCCGCGAATAATCTCACCCAGTCCCTCAGTATGACGGTAGGACTACGGATTCCAAGATCCATTCCTGATGATGTGCTGACAAGACAGACCTCTGCCCACCTCCCTGTGATCTCGATCGTCCATAATGTCCACCAGAGCCTGGTGCTCTATCCAGGGATCCAGCCATAGGTCAGTTCCAGCCCCATCACACATGATCCTCCTGATAGTCGATTGAAGAACGGCTCTGTGTCTCAGAATTTGTTTGAAGGTCACAGAGTGGTTGTTGTCTAGACCACACCACCAGAAGTTGCCATTCCTCACATATCGAGATTGCATCCACTCCGCCCAGAGAGATCTCCCTTTGATGAACCGTCATGTCAGTTTCAGGGCCGAGGCTTCCCTGATAGCCAACAGAGGACGAAGACCCACACCTCCCTCCTTCTTTGGCCGACAGAGCTGTTCCCAAGAAATCGCATGAAGGCCCCCCTTCCATATGAAATCGGCACAGATCCTTTCAACTTTTCTGATGGTAGCCTTGGGTATCAAAATAGACTGCAGCCAGAACTGGACTAGGGCAGAGATAACCGATCGGACTAACTCGATACGCCCCCCAAAAGATAACCTGACAGCTTGCCAACCTTCCACTCTCCGTTGGACATACTCCACCAGGCTATAGCAATCCTGGTCTCGAGCATAATTGACTGTCAAAGGAACTCCCAGGTATTTCACCGGGAGCTCACTCCTCTCCCCTTTGATGAACCGTCATGTCAGTTTCAGGGCCGAGGCTTCCCTGATAGCCAACAGAGGACGAAGACCCACACCTCCCTCCTTCTTTGGCCGACAGAGCTGTTCCCAAGAAATCGCATGAAGGCCCCCCTTCCATATGAAATCGGCACAGATCCTTTCAACTTTTCTGATGGTAGCCTTGGGTATCAAAATAGACTGCAGCCAGAACTGGACTAGGGCAGAGATAACCGATCGGACTAACTCGATACGCCCCCCAAAAGATAACCTGACAGCTTGCCAACCTTCCACTCTCCGTTGGACATACTCCACCAGGCTATAGCAATCCTGGTCTCGAGCATAATTGACTGTCAAAGGAACTCCCAGGTATTTCACCGGGAGCTCACTCCTCTCCGCGTCCAGTGCATCAGCGCGCTCCTCCTTCTGAAGACAGAGTGAGCTGAAGTAGACCCTGCTCTTCTCTCTATTCATCTAAAGTCCTGAGTGTGATTCCAGCTCACCCATAATCTCAGATAACGTGTTCATACCCTCCAACGAAGGCTGAATGACCACCAGAAGGTCGTCGGCATAGATGAGGTGGGTAACCGGAGGCACGACTCTCCTGTACAGCGGGACAATCCTCCCAAAATGGACCGCCGTATCCATCAAGCAGGTAAAGTACTCCATGACAAGCGTGAACAGGTAAGGTGACACGGGGTCACCTTGCCGGAGTCCACGGTTGCTTTTGAAGAACCCATGTGGAATACCCTGGATAAGGACCGAGAAGGTAGGAGACGATATGTATTCTCGAATCAACGCAACCCAACGATCAGCAAATCCCATGGCAGACAAAAGGTGGCATACGAACTCCATGTTGACCATGTCATAGGCCTTCCTCAGATCCAGCTTTACACAAGCATTCTCTCCACCAGGTTTGTTGAAGCCTCTCACCATCTCATGAGCTAGAAAGCTATGCTCAGCTATAGATCGCCCCTTGATGAACGCCGTCTGGTTCGGGGAGACAAGGTCCTGCATGATCCCCTCCATGCGCCGGCACACGAGGTGCGTAATTATTTTATAAAGATAATTACAGCACACAATAGGCCTAAAGTCCGCCAGCGAGGTCGCCCCCTCCTTCTTAGGAACCATAGTCAAGAAAGTGTGGTTAAGCTCCTTCAACAGCTTCCCCTCATAGAAGAACTCCTGGACCACCTCAAGAACCGGAACTTTCAGAATATCCCAGTGGCACTTGTAAAATCCACTGCTGAATCCATCCAGCCCGGGAGCTTTGTTGGGGTCCGCTTTCTTGATAATGGCCTCCACCTCCTCCATAGTGACAGGGGCCAGCAAGATGCTATTCCCATATGGAGTCACTAATCTCTTCGTAACTACTTCTGGGAACACAGAAAGATAATCAGTCTGAAAGTATAACTCAGGGTAGTACCTGGCCGCCTCTCCTGAGATCTTGGACGGCTCCCCAATCAGATTACCCTCCGTATCAAGAAGCTGAGAAATGGTATTCCGATGTTGTCTGGTACGAATGACATCTTAGAAGAACTTGGTACATCGGTCACCATTCTTAAGCCAGGAGCATTTAGTACGCTGAGCCGCACTAATCTCCTTTTGAAGCCGCAGAGTATTGACTTCCCCAATCAGCTCCTTCTCTCTAGCCGCAAGATCCCCATTTAACATGTCAGATTGTATGGAATGTTGGATGACCCGAAGCTCCGCCTCCTTATCTTCAAGAGTGAACTTAGGCAACCCCTTCACCCAAGTCCGGAGCGCCTTCTTTGTGTACTTGAGCCGGTGAACCATCTGATACTGAGCAGTCCCCTCAACCTGATGTGCCACACCCTCCATAATCGCCTCTGAGTAGCCCTCTGAGAGAAACCAGCTGTTGTTGTACCGGAAGGGACGTGACCACACTGAGGGGCTGGAAGTGAATCCAACCCTAATAGGAGAATGGTCACTCGTCCCAGCGGCCAACCCCTCAGCCAGTGAGTGAGGGAAGCGGCGGAACCACTCCTCGTTGCCCAAGGCCCTATCCAACTGACAAGCCACCCTGTTCCTGACTGCTTTGTTGTGCCAAGTCCAAATATACCCCGAGCGAGATAGGCTCTGAAGACCCGACTGGAGAAGGTGACTCTGAAAATCATGCAATATCGGATCTGGAACCGCTCTACCATCCATCTTCTCCCCTCCGTGCAGAAGAGCATTGAAGTCACCCATCAGAAGGGGGAGGTGAGAAGAAGCAGCAACGGACGCCACTCTAGCAATGTCACGCCATAAGACCTCCCGACGTCTCCTGTCGTGTGGCCGTATACCGCTCCTAATAAGACCGAAAGCCACCTTTGTTTGTGAAAACGATGGCAATCAGTTGCTCCGACATCAAGATCATGTCCCCATCCCAGCACTTCGAGCTCCATTTGACCCAAATACGCGCCATGTCGCAGAGCCAAGTTGTGAAGCTGGCCCCAATGATTTGGGGTTCGACGGACAAGGGTCTTATCCCTTTTAATCTTGGATTCCAGCATCACAGAGATATCACATTTCTCCCTATGCAAAACTCTACAGATCTCCCTCCATCTCCCTAGTGAGCAAGCACCCATCACATTCCAGGCTATAATCGTCATTAATTATTAAGTGAGGGGTCCCCCTGTACATCACCTGAACTGGTACCCGGGAGAGGTACCACTTCCGTCTCTGTCATATCCTCCTCCACCTCAACTATAGGGGCATGCTGGGTGGGAAACTGAGTAAGCATCAGGGCCCAGGCTGGATTGTCAACACAAAGCTCTTCCCTCCTAACAGGGTAGTGACCCCCCCCCCCCGTTTGGGGGACCATCCCGCAGAGGGCCCGCCCACCTCTTCCTGCTGTAAACTTGCTCACTAGCCGATCCGCCAACTCCACGCCCCTCTATTTTCGAAGTTACCATGCCTCTGGTGACCATGCTCCTCTGTGCCGCGAAGACGACCATAGCGCCACCAGGAGGAGCCGCCACAGGCGAGATGGTCTGACCCCTAGCCTCCTCCATCGATTGATCTCCCTCCCGCATAAGCTCTCCCTCTATGTCCCCGGGTGTAGGCGCCATCACCCGAGAGAATCCAGGTGTATCAGTAGTAGCCGTGGCAGACCCCCTCTGCAATCCTCCAGACGGACAGGAGCTATCAAGGTGCCCAAAGCATGCACAAAGTGAACAGGTAGGGGCACCCATTCATACTCCACTTTCTGAGATAGGACCTCACCCGAAGGAACCTCGTACTCAACTATGCTCGGCAGCTCCCCTCCAGTCCGGATCTCTACGAACATCCTCACATACATCAGCCTTGAGCAGAAGGTTGTGGCATCATCTGCCTTAATTGGCCTGCCCACCAGACTAGCAAGTCTCATGAGCAATGGAATGCTCCAATATCGCACCGAAAACTCCGGAAAGCGGATCCAGACCGGGATAGCATTGAGGACTTCCTTCTCACATTTCAGGTCCGGATTCCACTCTTTCAGGATAATAAGCCTCCCGTCGAACGTCCACGGTCCACCCTGGAGGATTCTGGTAACATCGTCTGCTAGCCCGAACTTCACGTAGAAGAATTCGTTCTCCCTTGCAAAGAACTTCATGCTCCCCTTCGGCTGCCATACCCGCGCCGCATATGCCCGTATCTTTCCATAGAAGGGTTTGTTCCCCAGCACATATAGGACCAATGTATTCTCCCAGAACGCCGTCACCTGAGCAATCTCCTCCGCAGGGAACGTGGCCCTGAAACCACTTCCCACTTTCTTAGGGGAAACAAACTCCATGGTTGTGGGACTTTTCGACCCCCTGGCTTACATATGTCCACCCACGATTTGCCCACCGGACGAGGAAACGTCTCCCGAGTCCGTGGGGGATCGGTGTTGGAGAAGGCGTAGGCCCCAGACCTCCAAGTCCACCACCTTGCCCTTCCCTTTATCCGCCACAGCCAGTTTCGGTCGCCACCCAGCTGTTCTTCCACCACCACCAGACGCCCCCCGGGTGGAGATCCCAGATACATTCGTCGGCTTCCTCGATCTCATCCCCCCCCCGCCCTCCTATCAAAGGAGGTACGTGGCCGCAAGGGGGTCTGAGCGTTACCCTCCTTACCTCCAGCCTTTCCGTTTCGGCGACGTGTAACCGTCGTCCACCCCCCCTTCCATCCATCTGTCCGTCTTGAAGACGAGATCCAGATCCAAGTTGGAAAATTCGAGATCCAGTGGATCCGATCGGGGCCGCGAAATTTCTCTCCGTCGCCGAGCCTCCCACGACAGCCCTGGCCGGCTCGCTTATTCTGGTCGGACCGCCGCTCCCGCTAGCGCCACCGCCGCCGGCGACGCCTGCGCCTCCTGCTCCGCCTCCGCCAGTGGAGGCCCCGCCCCACCCTTCGCCGGCCCACCCCCCGCCGAACCACCGCCGGTCTCGCCGCCGGCAGCGCCGGGGTCCCAAAGTTGAGACCCCCTAGGGTTTGTTCGCCCCGAGTCTCCCGAGTCTCCCATTCGATTATATATATATATATATATATATATATATATATATATATATATATATATATATATATGAAGCAATGGGTAATTGTGGCGAACTCGCCTCCACTGGGGCTCGAACTCCGACCACTTGCATCTCTCTTAACCACTAGGCGCCTCCACTGGGGCTCGAACTCCGACCACTTGCATCTCTCTTAACCACTAGGCGCCTCCACTGGGGCTCGAACTCCGACCACTTGCATCTCTCTTAACCACTAGGCTAGAGGTCATTTGCATATATATATATATATATATATATATATATATATATATATATATATATATATATATATGGAAAATAACAACATCCAAGAAATAAGAAAATTCCTTGCAAAGAAATCAAAACTTACGACTTTAAGCCCATTATCGACAAATTGCAACAAAATCTCAACTTCACGCTCACTTTTTCGAAGTTTCAAACAAAATCCCTAACTTTCAAAAAAAAAAAAAGCAACATCGTTTTCTCAAATTTTAAATAAAAATTATTAACAAGAAAGAAGCTATTTTGTCAAATTTCAAACAAAACCCTAACTTTTCAAATCGAAATACCCGCCGCGTCCAAAGAACCAGAGTAACAGCTACACTCTCAAGCTTATGGAAAACCCTAATTTCGTTCCAGAAGGAGAAAGAGAGAGAGGGAGGGAGCAAGTACCAGAGAGAGGAGACCTAGGCCGCTGCTTCCCTCCATCCGTGGATGAGATCGCGGCCGCCGACTGAGATGGCCCGGGATCCGGCGGCGGGGAAGAGGCGGCTCATATATCGCCGTACATGGATCGGACGGCCGATATATTGCCGGAGCTAGGGTTTCGATGGAAGAAGAAGAAGGAAGAAAGTCCTCTCCTTTTTTCTTTTTTTCTTTTTTTTCTTTTTTTTTTCGCGGCTCTCTGGAGAGTGAGTTGCGAATGAGAGGAATTGTGTGCGAGTGAGTGAGCAGTGAGTGATTGGAGAAGAATTTAGAACAGTTTTGTTTTTTTCCTTTGGAGGAAGGAGAGGCGAGGGAAGAATTACGGCTTTGACCTTTCGTTTTTTCTCTCGTATTCTCACGTCCAACTAGCCCTTGTGTAAGAAAAGAAAAATGGGATAGTTGAGTTGTGTTGTGTGTTATTATTATTATTATTATTATTATTATTATTAGGCTTAATTGCAAGTTGATACCCTCAACTATGTCGGTTTTTTAGGTTGATACCCTAAACTTTTTTTTGATTCAACTTGATACCCTGAAAATTTTTTGGACAAAAAAGCCCCTAACAAAAATTGAAAACTACCCCCTTCCGTTTTCAGAGACGTCCGCGCCGCCGCCGCTCCGGCCCTTGCCCCCTCAGGTCGGCTCCGTAAACTGAATTAAGAGGAGGATTTCCATCCGAACCAAGTAGTAATAGTATGCGTCCTAAAATAGTCATGTTCGGTGACTCTATCACCGAGGAATCCTTCTCAGACGGCGGATGGGGCGCCAATCTCGCCCACCACTTCTCCCGAACGGTGGTAATCTTACTTCTGTGTGCTATGGTGGCTCTTCTTTACAATAACAAGATTCATCTTCCTCCTCTTCCTCTTCTTTACTACAGCAAGATTCATCTACCTCTTCTGTGTGCTATAGTGTGCTGTGCTGTAGGCAGACGTGGTGCTGCCAGGAGACAGCGAATACAACACCCGACGGGCGCTGCGGATCTTGGACAAGGCCTTGGGCGGCGCGGAGGACGATCCTCCGGCGGCGGTCACCGTCTTCTTCGACGCCAACGACGCCTCGCTTCCGGACCGGAGCGACGGGTTCCAGCACGTGCCGGTCCTCGAGAGAGGGAGGGAATGGTAGGGGCAGTTTGGGGTTTTTCAAAATTAAGGGTATGAAACTGAAAATATATAATAGTTGATGGTATTAAGTTGTTGAGTAAAAAAGTTTAGGGTATCAACTTAAAAAATCGACATAGTTGAGGGTATCAAGTTGCAATTAAGCCTTATTATTATTATTATCCAAATACTAGGGTAATTTTTTGGCCTAAAACTTTCTTTTTCCCTAAAAATGTCATTATTTATGGACAAAAAAGTTATTTAAATCACCCATAAACTCAAACTTTCATATTAATCTAAAATCGTTATAAATCCCTCCCTTTCTTTCTCTCCTAACTAAATTGTCATTCAAGTTTAGAAAAATGCTATTTATCCCTCCAAAATATCCCTTATTATGTGGCAGCTTACGTGTCGTCTGACATTACAACTGACATGGCAGCTGACAAGACAAATTTTAAAATTCACATTAAAATTAATATTAATATTAATATTAAAATTAACATTAATATTAATATTAATATTAATATTAATATTAATATTAATATTAATATTAATATTAAAGGTTAAATTAAAATTAACGTTAATATTAAAATTAACATTAACTTTAACGTTAACATTAACATTAACATTAACATTAATGTTAACATTAAAAAATTGGGTAATCAATCTTTTGGGTTAGAATTTGACATGTCAGCTGACACGTCAAATGCCACGTCAGCTGCCATGTAAGGAGTGATAGTTTTGAGGGACATTTTGGAGGTACAAATAACATTACTCTCAAGTTTATTATATATGTCATTTGTTAAAGGCACTACAGATTTTGCTCAAAACAGTCCAAGTCTGTAGGAACGAAATGTACAGCGCTATACTCTAGAGGGGGGTGAATAGAGTAGGCAACAGAAAATTAGCTGTTAAAAATTGTTAGCAGCAAGATCACAAATATATATATATATCACAGATATGTAAATGAAAAGTAGAGAGCAGAGAGCAAACGCAAACACAATGATGTATACTGTTTTCACTCTTATGAGAACTAGTCCAGTCGGAAGAACTATAGTTTCCAGTTGAAATCTACTATGGAAAAATGCCGCAAGTTTTCATGCAAAGTTCTTACAACTTCTACAACACGAGCTTTGATCCGAAGTACTCGACCACTTCAATTATGAAGTATCTTTCTTCAATCAAGCCTCTGATTATAATCACTCTGAAACTTCTAGACCGTACTGTACAGGCAAATCGACTAGAGGATTGTTACTGGCTTAGGATTTGAAAATGAAAAGCTTAGAACACTTTGGAAGAACGTATTAGGCTTAGAGAGAAGAGAAGAGAGAGGTGTGTTGAAATGATGGAAATTTTTCTCTATTTATAGGTTTTCTAAAGATAAAATTCGGGCAGAATTCTTTGAGAGAATCTCGACAGATAGTCGTTGCATCCGTAACTGCGGGGAGACCAAGTTCAAAATCCAACGAGCACTAACCAAACTCAGGGCGAATTCGGGCCGAACTCGGGCCGAATTCCCTTGGTGTTCTGTTAGGGTTTTTACAAAATAGTTTTTGGCTTTTTGAAAAGTTAAGCCGTTAGGAGATTTTATAAATCGGTTTATTTTTAAAACAAAGGATATTTTAAAAATATTTTGGGATAGCCTATTTGCCAGTATGACTCGATGTACATCGTATTCCTAGACTCAATAAATAATAAAAATTATATTAATAAAGGAAATACAGACTAAATGGCAAACTGACTTCTTGTCTTGAACGGTAGTTCTCAGCAATTGTCCAAGTAGCCCTTATATCGAGACAGGGTTAGATCAATTATTAAAATCAGGTTTGACCATGACCAATGGACTAACGATCTCCTCCATTTTGATAATTGACAAACCTTGACCGATATAACATCTCGATCTTTGATTTGAAAAGAATCAAAATTTGTAAGGTATTGTTCTGTACTTATATGTACCATTTCTTCAAAAAATCATGTATCCTACAAAAGATGTCAGATTCATTTTTTCCTCTGTTGTCACTTAGCAAAATAATTGCAAAGAGAGAAGCTTCCCCGCAATTCATGCTTAGGAAACGAACGTTGAAGAAATACAGTAAAAGAATAACATATATTTCACAGGCAGTTTAATGAATGAAGAATAAACTAAGATAATGCTACGCATAGTGTCACGACCCGCTTCCGAATACTCGGGTACGTGTCGGACACGTCCAGTCTACGTTGGAAGACGCAACGCAGTAAGCTGTACAATACTAAGGAAAACTTTAAGTCACAAGGTAAGTAAAACATCACAGCTACTATAAACGTTCCCAGAGAGATCACCACAATCTACCAAGTCAATACAATATCATCTGAAGACAAATCCGGTAACAAGAATAAAATATACAACTCTGGAATCTCAAAACAATATCCAAAAGTAAAGTCTCTAAACAATCTAGAAAATGACTAAGCTAAAACTATGCAATCCTATGTCCATCCTGCTCACTATGGCCTCAAGATCTAGTCTATAAGAGGTACAATATCCTCAAGTATACCTGCAACGTATCCTGTCAGGAATAGAGAAAAGTATAACTCCGATAAGAAGCACTAAACAAAGTAAACTGAAAAGGCATGAAAAAGAACTACAATGTGAACTATAGTAACAGAAACTGGAATATGAAACTGTGGTACATGAATAATGATAAAACTATAGTACCAGATCCAGGACAATGAACTAGACTATCAGTGTAAAATATATTTGAAATAACTATCAGAATATGTGACCGGCTGGGGTAGTACAGGATACAAGAGCACAGAAATAATGGTACGGCTTAGAGTCCCACATGCAAGATGTGAGACCTAAGCTATTAAGCAATGCCTAGCTAAATTAGGATTGGTCACATATCTGTAGTATTTTTCCACCCCAATGTATAAGTAAAAAATAATGAACAATGAACAATGAACGATGAACGATGAACGATGAACAATGAACAATCGTGTATACAATGTGTCCTATACATGAGAAAATATGAAGTAAGACAGAAATACAGAGTAAAAAGTTCGAGTCGGTGTATTTGTCTTGCTCTGGAAGATCGGGAATAGGAAAGCATAGATCTGTATGTCCACCTGAGTCAATTGGAGTTTAATTAGGGTCTAAATAATGGCACTAACTAGTTTATTTATTGCTAGCCATAAACACTAATCACATTCTAGTCATTTATCTCTACTAACTCTTTAACTAGCAATAAACCACTAGATAACTTCTAAATAACTAAAGAGTATTACTAACTGTATACTTAGACTAACTATCAACTTAAAGGTTAAAAAAATACCAATACTTTTTCCCAAATAAAATTTGAATACCTATACAGTTTACCAAAACATTTTATCATAGTAAATATTGGTTAATTATCCTCATACAAGTTTATTTATAAAATACATTTTTATATATATATATAACAATAACATTTAAATGATTAGACAAAGTAGGAACAAAATACTTATAGGTAATAAAATGATATTAACAATAGTAATAATTACAATACTATTAATAGTGATAGAAATATTTAACAAATAATAGGTAGAGAAATTCCTTTAACAAAATTTAGCCCAAGTACTCCTGTAAGACCCAAATTTTTAGCTCATGCCTACACCACTTGTCACGCCCCGATTCGTAGAGTCATTTCTTCACATATTTTATCTCTTGGAATCGATCGTCCTCGCTTGGGCGTGATGCCGTACAAGTCTGGTATTGTACTTGTACTAGGCAAAGATGGTACATAATCGATTATCTTCAAATAGAAACATATCGCAGCGGCAGAAGCAGACAAATTGAAGTTAGTGATGGCAATCTTTCTCATTGAATAGAAGTACATCACTTCTTTATAGCAGCGAAGAAAAAGAGTAACTTGAAGCCACACAGAGATATATATAACTTTATTTTCTTTATTGATAATTGAAGAAGAGTACAAGACTTGTATTGAAGTACAATGATTACAGTACATCTCTCTTTATATTGGAAACCAACTGAACAATGCTATACAGCTTACATTTGATATTTAGATACAATGGATTACAACTCGATATACCGACTTGGCTTACAATCTCACTGGTACAACTGATTACAATGTTCCATACATTATGCCCTTTATAAACAGAAGACATCATCTTGTACAAGGAGAGCTTCTGTTTATAAAGGGCATAATGTATGGAACATTGTAATCAGTTGTACCAGTGAGATTGTAAGCCAAGTCGGTATATCGAGTTGTAATCCATTGTATCCAAATATCAAATGTAAGCTGTATAGCATTATTCAGTTGGTTTCCAATATAAAGAGAGATGTACTGTAATCATTGTACTTCAATACAAGTCTTGTACTCTTCTTCAATTATCAATAAAGAGAATAAAGTTCTATATATCTCTGTGTGGCTTCAAGTTACTCTTTTTCTCCGCTGCTATAAAGAAGTGATGTACTTCTATTCAATGAGAAAGATTGCCCTCACTAACTTCAATTTGTCTGCTTCTGCCGCTGCGATATGTTTCTATTTGAAGATAATCGATTATGTACCATCTTTGCCTAGTACAAGTACAATACCAGACTTGTACGGCATCACGCCCAAGCGAGGACGATCGATTCCAAGAGATAAAATATGCGAAGAAATGACTCTACGAATCGGGGCGTGACACCACTAAACTATTAGCCCACACACCAAGACATTTAACCAAAGAAAAGTAGAAAAATTTACTGAACCTATCCCCATCATAGCCTTTGAGTTCAAAATGGCTCAGCAAACTCAAAACCCATAGGTTTACTCATAACCAGCACTCTGAACCCCCCCATTGGATGTTCAACTGAGCATCAAATATAAAGCTCAAAAGCATGAATAGCACATTTAAACATATAGAGCCCCAACAGGAACCAATCAATGTGTATACAAGCAAATTTCTAGCAAAATGGTACACAAGCCTAAACTCAGCAACCACCAAACTAAAACCCAAACCCAGCATCAAAAAGAGGCTATGACAAAACCCAGCAAACCAAACAAAATTTCTAATACAACCAACCCAGCCCTCTACATCAGCAACTACCAAAACATAAACTCACATAAACTCAATTACTGAACTACATCTCGCCAAAACAACTCGAAACCTATATAGATTAACCAAACCCAAAATCTAAAAAAAATTATACACACATAACTTGATCTAAATATACAGAAGTCCATAAGCTCAGCATGACATTTAAAACCCTACTACTCATAGAGTAAACTCTCTCATCCCAGCACAAGCAGGCCCTCAAAATATAGAAAGTCGGCAATACAGACGAACAAGTCTCCTTGGGACAGAACTAACCAACACCCTTACCATGGAATTCAAACCAATGGCTACTTGCAACTTAGAACTATAGAATAGCTGGGCTATAGATCATTACAAATTAGTCAATAGAAGTATACAATCTGAAATCTAAATCTAAATCCAAAGCAATTGTAAAACCAAATCAAACAAGAAAAATATTTGTCACCCCCAGTTTCCAAAAATAGGGGTATTTTGGTCTTTTTCCACTTTAAAATATTTTTTGGAATTATTTATTTATTTATGATATTATTTTGGGGTATTTGAGTCGGGTTCGAATTTTAACTCAATTCGACTTGTATCGGGGACCCGGGATAGCTTTGACTCTAGTTGGACCCACTCATTACATGAAAATATTTTTAGTTAGTGTGTTAGACTAATTTTTCATGAATAGGTTTAGTTGATTAGAGACTTTAAACTAGACTAATTTAGCCTCAACCTAAAACACATTCCTAATTTAAATCAAATAGGACAAGTGGGGGCATTTTGGTCATTTGCAAATAGGAACAAATCCCCCCATTGTGGCCGGCCATAGATAGGGATAGGAGTGAGTCACCATCATTTCATTTTATCCACAAATTTCTCTTTCTTGTTCTTCCCCAAATTTTGAGAGGAACCACCATTGATTTTATCTCCAAATCAATCCCTTCTTCTACCAAATCTTCTTTATTTCTTCTCTACTCTATGAAGAGAGGGTGCTAGCCAAGTTTGGGAGGATTTGGCTTTGGTTCGTGTCCATTTGGAGATTCCTTTGTGTCGGTGTCGTATCGGGAGGAGTTTTATTGTTTTGATCTACCGGAAGGTATAATATCCCCTTTAAATCACTCCTACATGCATTTAGGATTAATTTGAACCCATAGGAATGACCTCCATGGTTGTGTCTCCATTTGTGTCCATTTTGTGTCCATTTGGAGTTATTAGGAGTGTCCTTGTTGTGTGGATTGTGTCCATGTGGGAAACCCCCAATTTGGACACACTTTGTGTTTGTCTTTATGTTTAAATAATCTATTTCATGTTTAATCTCAGATTTATGTGTTAGAGATGTTGTTCCTGTGTGTCCCTATATATATTATTTTGTGTCTCTATGTATATTTTCATGTGTGTGTGTGTCTTTATATATTATGTTGTGTGTGTGTCTTTATATATATAATAGATGTGAGAGTGGTTATATATACATATTGTGTTTGTTTTATATATATATTTATGGGTGTGTGAGTTTCTTTATATATATATATATATATATATATATATATATATATATATATATATATATATATATATATATATATATATATATATATATTGTGTTTGTGTGTGTGTTTATATTTATATGTTGTTGTTGTGTTCTATTTGTGTTGTTGTAGAGGGGGTTTATGAGAGTTCTTGAGAGGTTTTGTGGTGGAGTTTGTGGAGTATTAGAGGGGGGGAATGCATAGAAGTATAGATGAGTGAATGGGGGGATAGAGGGGGACATAAGGGGGGCAGCAACAGCAGCCATACTGCTGTTTTTAACAGCAGCAGCAGTCCCCATTGGGGACTGCATGTTGTATGCAGTGTAGGATGGTTTTGGGGGGTTTTTGTGGCCCCGAAACATCCCTTTTTGATCCACCTTAGCCCCAAATGCCTACTCCCACTTGTCAACCACATTTAGTACTATGAAACCCCTAAGTTAGAGAGTGTTTTTAGTGTGTTAGGTGGTTAGTGGGATAGTGTTTCTAGTGGTAGAAAATAAGGTTGGTCATGTTATGTTATATGTCATGTTAAGATACATTAGGGGGTTTGTGGTAGATGTTTGAGTTGGTTTTTTTAGAGTTATTTTAGAAGTAGCATTCTAAGTTGGATAGGGGTTAGATAGATGATGTTTGTGAGAGAGAGTGAGTGTGGTTTAGAAGAATGGGTTATGTTAGATGTGGTATCTTGATATCTCAAGATTACCTTAAGGTAATGTGTAGGAAAGTAACATATTAGAAAAGATAGTTTTGATGTCCAAGATAGTAGAAATTTATGGTTGGTAATAGTTAGATATGTTAGTGTCTAGCTACCCTAAGAAGTCCAGGTTAGTATTCAAAGGTATAAATGGGTTACCGTTGTATTGGGGCAAGGTAATGGAAATTACCTTGGTAAAGGTAAGTTAAGGTAATGGGGTAATTGTAAGTTTTGAGTTAGATAGTTTAAGATGTGCCTAGAAATAGGTTCTCTTGGTTGGTAATGGTTAGGATTAGTGCCCTTAGACTAGTTTTGACCTCGGTTGACCGTTTTGACCAAAAGTCAACAAAAGTCAACCGAAAGTCAAACTTAGCCTAATAATGACTAGAATTGACCCGAAATCAAACCAGAGTTGACCAGTTGACTGAAAGTCAATAGTTGGTCAACGTTAGCCTAATTTGACCTAGGGTTGACCTAGAGTTGACCAGAGTTGACCAGTTGACCAAAAGTCAACTGTAAGTCAACCTTTGACCCAGTTTGACCTAGTTTGACTTGGATTGACTTCCTGTGACCTTGTTTGAACTTGGTTGTCCTAGTGTGACATAGTTTGGCTCAGTATGACCTAGTTTAGCTTGGTGTGACTTAGTTTGACCTAGTTTTGACTTAGACTTGCATATCATGACTATATTAGCTTTCCTTTTATTATTAAACCCTGTTTGGACTCATGGTATCTCATCTTTAGGTCTGTGATTACTCTGAGCATCTGTTCACCTTATCAGCTCAGGACCACAGGTGAGTACATTCACTGATAGTTTTTATTGTCTTGATATCTGCTATATCTGATTCAGTTGTAGTGTCTTACTCGATTTCCAGTCACTATAGTTCACGGACTAGTATATGTTGGATCATGTCACGAGATGTTGTTTTGAGATTTTCTTGGTATATTGGTATATTTCCTGTCTTATTCCCTGTACTTGTATAGACACCAATTTCTAAGGAGACTTGCTACCCTCTTATGGAATCCTGTGTCATGACGTGTCATGTCCAGATCCATTATACTATTCAGGGGTGGAGAATTATTAGGGGCTACGTGATCAAAGCCTCATGTCACTATATTCATGTGCTTGTGCCACTCTCACCTCACGTAGGGTGTAGTGAGATCTTATTCATGTGCTCGTTATCCAGGTTGGCCGGCATGACCCTTTCCAGTAATTTTTATGTGATTGTCGGGCCAAGTGGATAGCTTGTCCTGTAACATTTTCCAAGCCGATCACATAATGCTCTAATAATTAAAGTCATATTTTATATTTATTGTCACGCCCCAGA
This sequence comes from Iris pallida, assembly GCA_029216955.1. Lineage (NCBI taxonomy): Eukaryota > Viridiplantae > Streptophyta > Magnoliopsida > Asparagales > Iridaceae > Iris > Iris pallida. The sequence goes on along the minus strand of JANAVB010029820.1, from coordinate 1,632,421 downwards.
ACCAGAATACTGGAGAGCGGGGGCAGACATAGCCAGCTACGTATATGAAATGGGATCCATCTCGCTATACGGTCACGGCTGTCTAGATATATGAGGGTTTATCTACAAGCCATCAGTCTCTTAAGGTCAATAACAAGCCTAGTGTCTCAATAACAAACAAATAAGTAAATATTACAAGATGTAAGATCACCAAATATACAATAGTAAGGCGTCCCAAACATTATATATTCAGCTGATCATGAAGCTAGTCGTTACAAAATATGAGGACTAGCAAGAGTTTCGTCATACATGATCAACCCTAGGTTGCCAATCATGTTACAGCCCGTAGGCAGACAGTAAGTAAAAATGTACACGAGCTAACACTTGCTCGGCGGCTAAACGCCTCAAAAGAATAATTTTACAATAGAGTGGGAAAGCAAAATAAACCCACTCGTTGCCCTGGTTACGCCTGGTGTTCACCATCGGGCTGGAAAACCGATAGATCCTCTGGAGCTGCTCTGGTATCTGGCCATAGAAAACCAGCTGGGTCAGACCCCAGAAAGAGCAAGTACCACAAAGGAGGCTTCACTTAGGAACTAAAACCAGCAATTAGCACAAGAGTAAAATATATAAAAGACAGTAATTAAAGAAAAGCAGGACAGGTGATATACGATGAGATAACCATGGGACTATTCAGATAACCAGGTTACAACCCGTAAACCAAACAAGGACCGGGGTTGTAACCCTTCGTCTGAATCGAACTTGGTTTCTCCCACAATTTATCGGCAAGATAAAATAAGAAAACAGGTCATGTGACAATCTTGTACAGAATTAAGACAAGAATAGACTGGAAAAACTTCATCCAACATTTCACGGCCAAGCAATAAGTACGGCTTGATACTTTAACTAACTAGGGTTATCACAAGCCTAATTACTAACAAGATACAGCGAGATTATTCCACAGCCACAAGCCCTGCAGACCATCCAGGCTATCCGGACGCAAATTAAGGATTGAATTCAAGTGGGTACATCGTCCAGGAAACGCATGTACCCTTAGGTGACTTAGAGAGTGCAACACATGACAGTGTGCTGGAAATGTGCCCTACTCGACGGCAGGCTACAGATCCCAAGTGGGGCGCCCAGATAACGGGATTGCCTGTAGCTGGGAAATCTCTTCATGACTACTGGATTTATTCTAATTGTTAGCCTTAGTTGATTTCAGTGGGTGCCCCTGACCGTGGTACTCAGGGATTCCTGTCCTAGACATGATGCAAGACGAGACGGGTTCATTTGCACAAGCATAATTGTCCACGGTGTCCAAGTTATTCAATCTTGTCATGTCGTGTTAGCCGTCGCAACAGCATTTCAAGAAATATATCATGTCAGGTTTATCATGTCAAGAGTGCGCCACGACGGGCCACTATCATGTCAGGTATATCATGTCAAGTTCACTGTCAAGTTATCAGGTCAAGTTATTATGTCGGAAGTGCACCACGGCGGGTCACTATCAAGTCATGCCAATTATCAAGAGGAGAGAAACTTGCACAATTAAATAATAATATATTAATATTATATATATTTCTAAAGCCAAGGAGAAACTCTACAACTTTCGTATTGGGAGTGGGAAGAAATTCGGACCACAATTCACGCAAATAAGACATTTAAACAATCAAAGTGGGACCCATGCGGTCCAAAAGTGGGAGAACAAACATGCGGTCAAAGAGAGTGGGAGGCCACCCATGCGGCCAGCCAAAACATATGCGGCCAGAAAATAGTTGAAGGGGGCCATGCGGCCAAGAGTAAATGCCTACAAGAAATATTTATGCATCCAGAAAAGACCGAGAGTAGGAAGGCAATAAATACGAGCTTCCACTCAAGCAAAGAAAAAGGGGCATGTAGCCACTCAAGTACAGAAGCCATGTGGGACCCAACAATTAATGCAGTAGAAAAGGTTCACGTGGCCAAACAATGATTACATTATTCATAGTATGCCATGCAGCTCACAAGTGCATTAGCATATGCGGCTCACTATAAAAATATGTATTTAATATACCATTCCTGCTCCTATGCGGCTCACTACAAAAAGGGGCCATGCGGCTCATAAGCATCCAGATGCTTAATACAAATGCTTCATGCATGCAAGCTAATTCCTAAGCTACATGCATGCAAGCTACGTGCTTGCACAAACAATAGCATTAAATATAATTATTAAAGCCTTAATTGCTTAAAGCTTTAAGTAATAAATGCAAGGTCTAAAATGTATAAAGCATTAAATAATAAAGTAGGGTCTTAAATGCAAAAAGGCATTCAACCATCAGAGTCTTATGCGGCTCACCCTTTTTCCAAGGCTTAAACCAATTCATTAAAGCATAAAAATATTAATTACTAAGGACTTAAGTGCATTAAGCCTTAAAGCACAGTACTTGAAAAAGCCTTAGAATACAAGGCCTTATGGATAAAGCATTAAGTATTAAAGGGCCTAAATGCATAAAGCAATTAAGTTGCTTAAGCCTTCAGTAGAATATGCATGCGGCTGTGCATGGGTTTTAATGCCTAATTACATGCATTTAATTGCATTAAGTTGAGGAGAATGCATGCGGTTTGCTTGAAAAATATTTGATTAAAGCAATTGTCATGCGGCTATGCTTGAAAAGGGCATTCATGAATGTATTAAATACATTCCTCAAATGTCCATGCGGCTATGCATGGAAAATATGCATTCAAGAATGAATGCATTAAATGCATTCCTCCAATGCCCATGCGGCTGTCTCTAATAATATGATGCATTATTATAATGCTTAGAATAAGCATGCGGCTAGGTTCTAATTTCCATAATCCATGCGGCCAGCAAATAGTTGTAAGGCCAGGCTAACGCATTAAATAATGCTGTGAGTGCCAGTATTAAATGCTAAGCTTGCTCCCACGTGCATGCATTTAATGCTAAGGTGGCCAAGCAATTATGTCACCCTCATTTTTCGTATTTTGTATTTATGCTCGTAGTTGGATTTTGGCTTGTATTTTTTTATTTTCTTGACTTGCAGAATTTTGGGTTCTCTCGTATTTCGGATTTTGGTTCGGCTTGGTTTTAATTGGTTTGGTTTAGTTGGTTGGTTTAATATGTAGTGGAACACCTTAACCTACACTCCTCCCTCATTTCCACCACAACCACCCTCATTATATCCCCACCTAACTTTCTCTCTCCTCTTTACTCTCCATTAATTTTCTTCTTCTTCTTCCTTCTTCCACACAACACCACACCATAGGCAAGTGCTCCTTGCCACTACATAAGGATCCAATATTATTTGTCCATTAGCTTAAGGAGATGGTTTTGAACAACCTTAGGTCTTGATGTTTTGTGTTTTGAAGCTTCATCTGTTCTAGATCTAACTTTTTCCCATTTTCGGAAATTAGTGGTTTTGATCTATTTTGAGTTGGTTTTGGTGGGTTTTGATGCCTCTATGTTGTAGAGAATCAAATTTCACCCAAGTTAGAACTTTGAAAATCCGAATTTGGAGTTTTATTGGCAAAGTTGTGAGATTTTGAACTTTGGAATCCATTGTTAGTGTTCTTCTCAGCCAACTTGGAGAAGAAGAAGGCCACCCGGACCCGTGCCCGCGCCGCGCCGTTGCGCGTGCGCGCCGCCGTGCTGGCGCGCCCTCCCGCGCGCACTCCGCTGCGCGGCGCCCTTGCGCGCGCACTCCGCTGCGCGGCGCCCTTGCGCGCGCACTCCGCTGCGCTGCGCCCTCCCGCGCGCACTCCGCTGCGCTGCGCCCTTGCGCGCGCACTCCGTGCCGCGCCCTCCCGCGCGCACTCCGTGCCGTGCCCTCCCGCGCGCACTCCGCTGCGCTGTGCCCTTGCGCGCGCACTCCGCTGCGCTGCGCCCTCCCGCGCGCACTCCGCTGCGCTGCGCCCTTGCGCGCGCACTCAGCTGCGCTGCGCCCTCCCGTGCGCACCCCGCTGCGTTGCGCCCCGTGCGCCTCGTCGGACGCGCCCTCGCGCGTTCTGGCTCCGCGTTGCCCCCGCTCGCGCCTTTGGTGTGTTGCGGTTGTTCCTCGAGCGCGTCTCTTGACACCGCTCGTGCACCCTAGCCCGAGCCTTGCCCGGCGCCCCCCCTTGGGTCGCCTTTAGCCCAGCACCCCCTGTGCTCTGGTGGACCTTGGTCCTTGGTTTCTGGCTAAATTTTGTTTTCTGAGATTTTCTTGTCCACCACACGACTTGACTTGGTCTAACACGTCTTGACACGATTTTCTATGATTTGACATGATTTGGCTTGCGGCTAGTTTTTCTCCTATCTTGTTAATAACTTGGCGTATAACTTCGTAACTTGGTAACTTGAACCTGTAACTTGATAACTCGGCTCGACTTGAAAGTGGCCCGCGGAGGCGCACTCCTGACTTGACATGACTTGACTTGCCCTGATAGCATGTAACTTGACTTGTCTTGACACCGTGGGTGTACTACTTGTTGCTCTGTGCAAATCACTTGTCTTATCTTGCATCATGTCTAGGACGTGACTTCCTGGGTACCACGGCCAGGGACTCGCGCTAAATTGGATTAGGCTAATTATTAGATCAAACTAGAACATGGAGAATTCCCAGTCACAGGCAATCTCGTTATCTGGGCGCTTTAATGGACTTGTAGCTTGCCGATGAGTAGAGCACATTTCCAGCACACTGTCATGTGTTGCACCCTCTAAGTCACCTAAGGGTACATTTGTCTCCCGGGCAATGTACCCACCTATAACTCTCAACCCGCGGAAGGATAACTGGATGGTCTGCAGGGCTTGGGACTGGGAGTTTCTCACTTGCATCTTGTTAGTAATTAGGCTTGTGACAACCCTAGTTAGTTAAAGTAGTAAGCCGTAGTACTTGCTTGGCCGATTGTGAATGGATGGTGTCCAGCCTTGTCTAAGTCTTGTCTAGCTCCAGTACCTGCTATCTCCTGAGCATGTTTGTTTTACTTATCTCTAACGATAAATGGGTAGAGACAGTGAGCTATTCAGGCGAAGGGGTACAATCCCGGTCCTTGTTTGGTTTAAGGATTGTAACCTGGCTCCCGGAATGGTTCCACGTCCCTAGTTGTTTATCGTCCTGTGTACCTTACTATTTGTATCTTCTTTTATCCTTTATGTTCTGATATGCTAGCTTTTGTTCTTATTTGTGGCCTCCTTTGTGGCACTTGCTCTTTCTGGGGTTTGACCCAGCTGGTTTTGTGTGGCCAGATTTCGGAGCAGCTCCCGAGGATCTACCAAGCTTCCAGCCCAATGGTGACAACTAGACGGAACCCGGGCCAAGAGTGGGTTTTCCTTTTTGTTTCACCCACTTATATGTAAATTTATTCTTTTGAGGCGTTTAGCCGACGAGCACCTGTTAGCTCGATGCACATTTACTTACTGTCTGCCTACGGGCTGTAAACATGATTAACAAAATCCTAGGGTTGATCATGTATGACTGAACTCTTGCTAGTCCTATCATTTTGTACGACTAGCTTCATGATCATCCAATATGTAGTATTTGGGACGCCTTATATATATATATATATATTTGATGCTCTAATATCTTGTAACTCTGTTAATTGCTTGAGATTGAGACAATAGGCTTGACCTTAAGAGACTGCTGGCTTGTAGTAAACCCTCATATCTAGACAGCCGTGACCGTATAGTTGAGATGTATTCTATTTCAATATACGTAGCTGGCTGTGTCTGCCCCCGCTCTCCAGTATTCTGGTTCTGGGGCGTGACACGGTTTAAGTGGTGGCCCATGCAGGTCTTGTCAATCAAGAAATGTAAGGGTTTACCGAATAGATGTCTCAATCAATCTTCGCCCTTGATCTCTGCTCGTATCTTCAAATCCCTGAGAATCTCGACCTGATCACATTGCTTGTATCATTGATCTGTCCTGGTCCTTTCCTTATTGTTTCCTATGTCGTCTTCTTCAGCGGCATTACTCCCGGACCTGCCAACCAGCCAGAGGAAGCTCGACAAGCGCCCCAGCGCCAGGAAGATCAAGCTCAGCACTCTGGAGTAGCCTTCCGAGTTATGCTTCCCGGAGGCTCAGAACCTCCTGTTCAGGCAGCTCCGCCCGTTCAACCAGCTAGGCAGGATGAGGGGCCTTTGGTAGGGCTTATCAGAGAACTGCTTGCATCCCAAGATCGTCGAGGCGACGCCTTGCACCAGGAAGTTCATGATGCACTAAACCGAGGAGGTCCCCAAGGAAATCAGGCGGCCAACAGTTTCAAGCGTTTGAACCCTCCCTTCTTTGACGGCAGTGAAGATGCGATTGCCGCGGACGCTTGGCTTCAGGATACCGAGGTGGTTCTAGAAGCAGCTAGGACACCTGAGAATGAGAAGGTGGCGGTGGTACGCCTACAGTTGTTAGACTTGGCTCGCGATTGGTGGGCAGCTCAGGCCATGGGGTTAGCAGCACCAGTCACTTGGGCGACGTTCAGAGAGAGGTTCCAGACGAAGTACTTCGATGCGGTGGCACGGTACGACCTGCAGACCAGATTCACCAACTTGAAACAAGGAGGCAGGACGGTCGATGGCTATGCGACCGAGTTTTCTAGGCTGAGTAGGTTCGCCCCCACCTTAGTGGCAACCGAGTTCGATAGGGCTCAGCGATTCCAGCAAGGGCTGCACTTAGAGATATTATTGGCTGTGGAGCAGTTCGAGCACCAGACGTTCGATACAGTGTTGAGGGCAGCAAGGAGGCATGAGTATACCTCCCGGAGAATTGTGGACAGGACCGGAGGCAGGAAGCGGTCCCACAACCAGATGCACCAATCTTCAGCTCCAGCCCCGGCAACTAGGGGTATAACTATTGGAACTCCGAGGCGGGCAGCCTCAGTGACGTCGGTTCAGCATTCGACCCCGACGCACCCGCAGCAGCAGAAGCAGAAGCAGTCTTCCGCAGTGGGATGTTCTCATTGCGGGAAGTCGGGCCATGTAGTGGCAGAGTGTCGTAGGGCACAGGGATTGTGCTTGGCTTGTGGAGGAGCAGACCACCATATAGGGACCTGCCCGAATAGGGGAGGTCCATCATCATCCAATCTTTCTAGTTCTTCGGTGAGAGGACCAGCCCCAGTTTCAGTCCAGCAGCAGCAGCAGCAGTACCCGAGGCCATTGGCGCCCCAGGCCCAGGCCTTTCAGCAGCAGAACCAGCAGCAGTTCACCCAGGCTCCAGCACAGAACCGACAGAGGGGTTTCCAGCAGAGGGGACCCGCAGCTAGAGGTCAGGCTATGATGATGACCATGGAAGGAGAAGTTGCACCAGGTGAGGTAGTGGCAGGTACTATTCTCGTCAACACCTTACCAGCATCTGTATTATTTGATTATGGTGCATCGCATTCATTCATGTCTGCACGATTCGCGACACGGATAGGATTGGAGCCCGAGTCATTATCAGTGAGGCTCAATATACTTACTGGTAATGGTCTTGTGGGAGTAGATCGAGTATTTTCCTCGTGTCGGATTGTAGTTAGCGGTAGAGAGTTCCCCGCTAGGCTCATAGAGTTCCCTATGGCAGACTATGATGTAGTCCTAGGCATGGATTGGTTGAGGAACCATTATGCTAGGATAGACTGCCATGTTGGCAGAGTTGTCTTTAGTATTCCCGGAGAGCCAAAGTTTTCATTTTCCAGAGGCACAGTAGAGCCATCTCCTCCAGTATTGCGGATGGCAGTAGCAGCAGTGCAGTTGCCCCGGATAGTTGAAGAGTTTTCAGATGTCTTCCCAGAGGAACTTCCAGGAATGCCACCAGAGCGGGAGATCGAGTTCACCATCGACTTGATTCCCGGGACAGCACCAGTATCAGAGCGAGTCTACAGAATGGCGCCTTCAGAGTTGGAGATTTTGTACAAGATGATTGAAGAACTTAGAACCAAGGGATTCATTCGTGCTAGTGGATCGCCTTGGGGAGCCCCGATGCTTCTTGTGAAAAAGAAGGATGGTACGTCCAGGCTATGTGTTGATTATCGTACCTTGAACTCAGTGACAATCAAGAACAGATACCCTCTCTCGAGGATAGATGATTTGTTTGATCAACTCAAAGGGGCTTCAGTTTTCTCGAAGATAGACTTGCGGTCAGGATACCACCAGATCAGAGTTAGAGAGCAGGACATCCCAAAGACGGCGTTCAGATCGAGGTACGGGCATTGGGAGTTTCTAGTTATGCCCTTTGGAGCGACCAATGCGCCGGCAGTGTTCATGGACCTCATGAACCGTATTTTCATGCCTTACTTGGACCAGTTTGTGATAGTGTTCCTTGATGACATCCTGGTCTACAGCAAGAGTGAAGCGGAGCATGAGCAGCATCTCCGTGTGGTTCTTCAGATTCTCAGAGAGCACCAGTTGTACGCCAAGTTCAGTAAATGCGAGTTCTGGCTCGATCGCATTTCGTACTTGGGTCACATCATTACTCGAGGAGGAGTGGAAGTGGATCCCCAGAAGATTGTGGCTATCGAGGCATGGCCAGTACCCAGCTCAGTGGCAGAAGTTCGCAGCTTTCTTGGATTGGCCGGCTACTACCGGCGATTCGTCTCTGATTTCGCAAGGATTTCAGCGCCGATGACTCAGTTGACCCGCAAGGATGTGCCATTTGTATGGACAGCAGAATGTCAGGAATCATTTGAGAAGTTGAAGCAAGGTTTGATAACGGCTCCCATTCTCACCCTTCCAGATGGGACCGGAGGATTCACAGTTTATTGCGACGCTTCAGGCAGAGGATTGGGATGTGTTTTGATGCAGCATGGGAAGGTAATCGCTTATGCGTCACGTCAACTCCGTGATCATGAGAAGAATTACCCGACCCACGACTTGGAGCTTGCAGCAGTAGTGTTTGCACTTAAGTTATGGAGGCACTACTTGTACGGAGACAGAGTAGAGATATTTACTGATCATAAGAGCCTGAAGTATGTTTTCACCCAGAAGGATCTTAATATGCGGCAGAGAAGATGGCTCGAGCTACTGGTGGACTACGATGTAGATTTGCAATATCATCCAGGGAAGGCCAACGTTGTAGCAGATGCGTTGAGCCGGAGAGCCGGAGTTTATTTCCTGACGGCGCAACCAGAGTTATTGTCAGATCTTCAGAAGATAGGAATTGAAGTGATTCTTTCTTCCAATGTGGCCTTGATGGCCAGCCTACAGATTCAGTCCACCATAGTTGAGAGGATCCGGACAGCACAGTTAACAGATTCCAAGATTCAGCGGCTCAGAGCAGAGTGTGAGGCAGGGAGAAGGCCAGAGTTATGTATTCATGAGGATGGTACACTTCGACACGGCACGCGTCTTTGTGTACCCAGTGGAGATATCAGACAGGAAGTCATGGCAGAGGCTCACAGTTCGCAGTATTCCATCCACCCAGGCAGCACGAAGATGTACAGAGATATTCGTCAACACTTTTGGTGGAATGGTATGAAGAGAGAGATAGTCCGGTATGTCTCTCGATGTTTGGTTTGCCAACAAGTCAAGACTGAACATCAGAGGCCAGCTGGACTTCTTCAACCTTTACCGATCCCAGAATGGAAATGGGAACACATAACCATGGATTTCGTGACTGGGTTACCCAGATCTCCGGCAGGCAGAGATGCTATTTGGGTCATTGTGGACAGGCTTACCAAGGTGGCACACTTTCTTCCGTTTAGAGTTGGACAGTCGACGGCACAGCTAGCAGAGATGTATCTCAGGCAGATCGTCAGACTTCACGGAGTGCCAGTCAGCATAGTATCAGACAGGGATACGAGATTCACATCGTACTTCTGGCGCAGTCTTCATCAAAGTTTGGGGACTCGTCTCAAGTTCAGCTCAGCGTATCATCCGCAGACAGATGAGCAGTCAGAGCGCACTATACAAACTCTCGAAGATATGTTGCGGTCATGTACCCTTGACTTCGGTGGTTCGTGGGAGGATCACCTGCACCTGGTGGAGTTCTCGTACAACAATAGTTTCCAGGCCAGTATCCAGATGGCACCCTTCGAGGCTCTGTATGGCAGGAAGTGCAGATCCCCGTTAGCATGGGACGATGTCGGAGAGAGGCAGATGCTCGGTCCAGAACTGATTTCTCAGACGGTAGAAGTGGTCAGGAAAGTCAGAGAGCACCTTCGAGTTGCTCAGGATCGCCAGCGCCATTGGGCCGATGCTCATCGGCGTCCCTTAGAATTTGCTGTCGGCGACCATGTATTCCTTAGGATCTCGCCTACCCGTGGCGTCATTCGTTTTGGCGTACGGGGAAAGCTTAGTCCTAGGTATATAGGGCCGTTCGATATTCTAGAGCGAGTAGGTGATGTGTCCTATCGTCTCGCTCTTCCGCCGTCGCTAAGTGAGGTACATGATGTATTCCATGTATCCCAATTAAGACGGTACATCCCGGACCCGAGCCATATCCTAGATCATTCGGAATTGGTTGTTGGTACCAACCTTTCGTATGAGGAGAGACCCGTGTCTATATTGGACCGGAGAGAAAAGACGCTCAAGAACAAGACTATTAACTTAGTCCGTGTTGCTTGGGGTCATCACTCTCTAGGTGAGTCAACGTGGGAGCGTGAGGACGACATCCGATCGCGATATCCCTACCTGTTTGACTCGTGAGGTATAATGTCTTTCTTATGCCTTACGCTTTCCCTTCCTTGCTTGCATTGTATGATTGTATGATTGAACTGCTTAGTGTAGCTTGTCTGTGCTTAGTATGGCTTGTCGTGGCAATCTCTAGCTCCTTGATTAAATTTCGAGGACAGAATTCTTTGAAGGTGGGTAGAGTTGTCACCCTCATTTTCCGTATTTCGTATTTATGCTCGTAGTTGGATTTTGGCTTGTATTTTTTTATTTTCTCGACTTGCAGAATTTTGGGTTCTCTCGTATTTCGGGTTTTGGTTCGGCTTGGTTTTAATTGGTTTGGTTTAGTTGGTTGGTTTAATATGTAGTGGAACACCTTAACCTACACTCCTCCCTCATTTCCACCACAACCACCCTCATTATATCCCCACCTAACTTTCTCTCTCCTCTTTACTCTCCATTAATTTTCTTCTTCTTCTTCCTTCTTCCACACAACACCACACCATAGGCAAGTGCTCCTTGCCACTACATAAGGACCCAATATTATTTGTCTATTAGCTTAAGGAGATGGTTTTGAACAACCTTAGGTCTTGATGTTTTGTGTTTTGAAGCTTCATCTGTTCTAGATCTAACTTTTTCCCATTTTCGGAAATTAGTGGTTTTGATCTATTTTGAGTTGGTTTTGGTGGGTTTTGATGCCTCTATGTTGTAGAGAATCAAATTTCACCCAAGTTAGAACTTTGAAAATCCGAATTTGGAGTTTTATTGGCAAAGTTGTGAGATTTTGAACTTTGGAACCCATTGTTAGTGTTCTTCTCAGCCAACTTGGAGAAGAAGAAGGCCACCCGGACCCGTGCCCGCGCCGCGCCGTTGCGCGTGCGTGCAGCCGTGCTGGCGCGCCCTCCCGCGCGCACTCCGCTGCGCTGCGCCCTTGCGCGCGCACTCCGCTGCGCTGCGCCCTCCCGCGCGCACTCCGCTGCGCTGCGCCCTCCCGCGCGCACTCCGCTGCGCTGCGCCCTCCCGCGCGCACCCCGCTGCGTTGCGCCCCGCGCGCCTCGTCGGACGCGTCCTCGCGCGTTCTGGCTCCGCGTTGCCCCCGCTCGCGCCTTTGGTGTGTTGCGGTTGTTCCTCGAGCGCGTCTCTTGACACCGCTCGCGCACCCTAGCCCGAGCCTTGCCCGGCGCCCCCCCTTGGGTCGCCTTTAGCCCAGCACCCCCTGTGCTCTGGTGGACCTTGGTCCTTGGTTTCTGGCTAAATTTTGTTTTCTGAGATTTTCTTGTCCACCACACGACTTGACTTGGTCTAACACGTCTTGACACGATTTTCTATGATTTGACATGATTTGGCTTGCGGCTAGTTTTTCTCCTATCTTGTTAATAACTTGGCGTATAACTTCGTAACTTGGTAACTTGAACCTGTAACTTGATAACTCGGCTCGACTTGAAAGTGGCCCGCGGAGGCGCACTCCTGACTTGACATGACTTGACTTGCCCTGATAGCATGTAACTTGACTTGTCTTGACACCGTGGGTGTACTACTTGTTGCTCTGTGCAAATCACTTGTCTTGTCTTGCATCATGTCTAGGACGTGACTTCCTGGGTACCACGGCCAGGGACTCGCGCTAAATTGGATTAGGCTAATTATTAGATCAAACTAGAACATGGAGAATTCCCAGTCACAGGTAATCTCGTTATCTGGGCGCTTTAATGGACTTGTAGCTTGCCGACGAGTAGAGCACATTTCCAGCACACTGTCATGTGTTGCACCCTCTAAGTCACCTAAGGGTACATTTGTCTCCCGGGCAATGTACCCACCTATAACTCTCAACCCGCGGAAGGATAACTGGATGGTCTGCAGGGCTTGGGACTGGGAGTTTCTCACTTGCATCTTGTTAGTAATTAGGCTTGTGACAACCCTAGTTAGTTAAAGTAGTAAGCCGTAGTACTTGCTTGGCCGATTGTGAATGGATGGTGTCCAGCCTTGTCTAAGTCTTGTCTAGCTCCAGTACCTGCTATCTCCTGAGCATGTTTGTTTTACTTATCTCTAACGATAAATGGGTAGAGACAGTGAGCTATCAGGCGAAGGGGTACAATCCCGGTCCTTGTTTGGTTTAAGGATTGTAACCTGGCTCCCGGAATGGTTCCACGTCCCTAGTTGTTTATCGCCCTGTGTACCTTACTATTTGTATCTTCTTTTATCCTTTATGTTCTGATATGCTGGCTTTTGTTCTTATTTGTGGCCTCCTTTGTGGCACTTGCTCTTTCTGGGGTTTGACCCAGCTGGTTTTGTGTGGCCAGATTTCGGAGCAGCTCCCGAGGATCTACCAAGCTTCCAGTCCAATGGTGACAACTAGACGGAACCCGGGCCAAGAGTGGGTTTTCCTTTTTGTTTCACCCACTTATATGTAAATTTATTCTTTTGAGGCGTTTAGCCGACGAGCACCTGTTAGCTCGATGCACATTTACTTACTGTCTGCCTACGGGCTGTAAACATGATTAACAAAATCCTAGGGTTGATCATGTATGACTGAACTCTTGCTAGTCCTATCATTTTGTACGACTAGCTTCATGATCATCCAATATGTAGTATTTGGGACGCCTTATATATATATATATATTTGATGCTCTAATATCTTGTAACTCTGTTAATTGCTTGAGATTGAGACAATAGGCTTGACCTTAAAAGACTGCTGGCTTGTAGTAAACCCTCATATCTAGACAGCCGTGACCGTATAGTTGAGATGTATTCTATTTCAATATACGTAGCTGGCTGTGTCTGCCCCCGCTCTCCAGTATTCTGGTTCTGGGGCGTGACAAATTATTTTCATGCGGCTGCAAGCAATTCAAATGCATAGAAGATTAAATAATACAATTATATATATATATATATAGTCATGCGGCTAGAAAACCACTTGCCGCATGAAAAGTCATGCGGTCAAGTACTGTTCTTCTCCTCAAATCCAGAGAAGAAAAATACCATGAAGCCATACTTCCAAGCTCCATAATTCCATCATCCAGAGTCCAAATTCGAACTTCCATAGGTCAAAATGGGGTAGAACAAAATTCTCTACAACATGGAACCATCAAAACTTGGAAATAACAAGGTTAAACAGATAAAACCCAAGAAATCCGAAAATACCACAAAACTAGATCCACAAGAATTTAACCATGGAAATGAAAGTGGTAAGTACTAAAGTGGGCTAGAAACACATGAGAAAGACAATGAAACAATAAAAATGGACTTCCTCCATGAAGCAAGATGCACTTGCCTAAGCTCTCTCTCTCTCTCCTGGTAGGTAGAGAAGTAAAGATGGAGAAGAAAAAATGAGTAATATGTAATAATGGAAGAGAGAGAGAGTGGGATAGATATTTATGGTGGGAGTGGTGGTAGGTGGGAGTGGTTCTCCACATAAAACCAAACCAAGCCAAACCCACTAAACCGAACCAAAAATACGAGTCCGAAATACGTACATGTACTCCCAATACGTAATACGAACCACGGGCATTACAACTCTACCCACCTTAAAAGAATTCCGTCCTCGGAATTTAATCAAGAGGCTAGAGTGGCAAAGACAAGCTATACTAATCTCAGGCAAGCTATACTAAGCAATCAATCATGCAATCATATATGTAAGCAAGGAAATTGAAGGCACGAAAAAGAGGGAAGACATCCTGCTAGGAACCTCTCCGTCGGTTCTGGATCTGAGCTTGGACCTGGGCATACTGCTGGGGTCTCTGTAGCTGGAAGGCTAGGGCCTGAGGCGGTAATGGCCTCGGAGGCTGGTACTGCTGCTGAAACACTTGGGCCTGAGGTGGCAATGGCCTCGGCAATGGATACTGCTGCTGCTGCTGGACTGGGGCTGGTCCCCTTACCGAGGGACTAGTCTGGGCCGATGACGAACTGGCCCTATTCGGGCAGGATCCTATCTTGTGGTCCGGTGCCCCACAAGCCAAACACAAACCCTGCGCTCTGCGACACTCCGAAACAACGTGTCCTGGCTTCCCATAATGAGTGCAGCCCATTGTGGAAGACCGCTTCTGCTTCTGTTGCTGAGGGGACGTGACCGACGTCACTGAGGCCACCTGCCTCGGAGTTCCAATTGTCAAGGCCCTGACTGCTGGGGCTGGTGCTATCGACTGGGTCATCTGGCCGTGAGATCGCTTCCGACCTCCGGTCCTGTCCACGATCCTGTGGGAGGTATACTCGTGCCTCCTAGCTGCCCTCAGTACTGCATCGAAAGTCTGATGCTCAAACTGTTCCACTGCCAACAAAATCTCGAGATGGAGCCCTTGCTGGAACTGCTGGGCTCTGTCAAACTCGGTCGCCACCAAGGTGGGAGCAAACCGACTAAGCCTGGAAAACTCGGTCGCATATCCGTCGACCGTTCTTCCTCCTTACTTCAGGTTGGTGAACTTGGTCTGTAGATCGTACCGAGCCACCGCATCGAAGTACTTCGTCTGGAATCTCTCTCTGAATAGTGCCCATGGAATAGGGGCCACTAATCCCACGGCCTGCACCGCCCACCAGCTGCGGGCAAGATCTAATAACTGCAGGCGCACCACGGCCACCTTCTCATCTTCCGGGGTCTTGGCTGCCTCTAGAATGACTTCAGTGTCCTGGAGCCATGCATCTGCAGTGATCGCATCTTCACTGCCGTCGAAGAAGGGAGGGTTCAGGCGCTTGAAACTGTTCGCTGTACTGTTCCTTGGATGACCGCCTCTGTTCAAAGCATCTTCCACTGACTGGTGCAATGCATCACCTCGGCGATCTTGGAAAGCTAACAATGATCTGATGAGACCCACCAAAGTACCATCATCAGGCTCTGTAGGCTAGACTGGCTGAACTGGCGGCTCTCCTCCAGTAGGTACGACTCGGGAGGCTGCTCCTGAGTGCTGGGCCAGATCTTCTGGTTGCTTCTGGTCCACGGGAGGTGATACGCCTTGCTGATCGACAGGTCCAGGTTCAATGCCGCTGAAGAAGACGACATAGGAACAATAAGGAAGGACCAGGACAGATCAACGATTACAAGCATGTGATCAGGACAAGAATTTCAGGAATCAAGAGGATACGAGCAGAGATCAAGGACGAGTACTGATTGAGACATCTATTCGGTAAACCCTCACATATCTTGATTTACAAGACCTGTATGGGCCATCACTTAAACCATGTCACGCCCCAGAACCAGAATACTGGAGAGCGGGGGCAGATATAGCCAGCTACGTATATGAAATGGGATCCATCTCGCTATACGGTCACGGCTGTCTAGATATATGAGGGTTTATCTACAAGCCATCAGTCTCTTAAGGTCAATAACAAGCCTAGTGTCTCAATCACAAGCAAATAAGTAAATATTACAAGATGTAAGATCACCAAATATACAATAGTAAGGCATCCCAAACATTACATATTTAGCTGATCATGAAGCTAGTCGTTACAAAATGTGAGGACTAGCAAGAGTTTCGTCATACATGATCAACCCTAGGTTGCCAATCATGTTACAGCCCGTAGGCAGACAGTAAGTGAAAATGTACACGAGCTAACACTTGCTCGGCAGCTAAACGCCTCAAAAGAATAATTTTACAATAGAGTGGGAGAGCAAAATAAACCCACTCGTTGCCCTGGTTACGCCTGGTGTTCACCATCGGGCTGGAAAACCGGTAGATCCTCTGGAGCTGCTCTGGTATCTGGCCATACAAAACCAGCTGGATCAGACCCCAGAAAGAGCAAGTGCCACAAAGGAGGCTTCACTTAGGAACTAAAACCAGCAATTAGCACAAGAGTAAAATATATAAAAGACAGTAATTAAAGAAAAGCAGGACAGGTGATATACGATGAGATAATCATGGGACTATTCAGATAACCAGGTTACAACCCGTAAACCAAACAAGGACCGGGGTTGTAACCCTTCGTCTGAACCGAACTTGGTTTCTTCCACCATTTATCGGCAAGATAAAATAAGAAAACAGGTCATGTGACAATCTTGTACAGAATCAAGACAAGAATAGACTGGAAAAACTTCATCCAACATTTCACGGCCAAGCAATAAGTACGGCTTGATACTTTAACTAACTAGGGTTATCACAAGCCTAATTACTAACAAGATGCAGCAAGATTATTCCACAGCCACAAGCCCTGCAGACCATCCAGGCTATCCGGACACAAATTAAGGATTGAATTCAAGTGGGTACATCGTGCAGGAAACGCATGTACCCTTAGGTGACTTAGAGAGTGTAACACATGACAGTGTGCTGGAAATGTGCCCTACTCGACGGCAGGCTACAGATCCCAAGTGGGGCGCCCAGATAACGGAATTGCCTGTAGCTGAGAAATCTCTTCATGACTACTGGATTTATTCTAGTTGTTAGCCTTAGTTGATTTCAGTGGGTGCCCCTGACCGTGGTACTCAGGGATTCCCGTCCTAGACATGATGCAAGACGAGACGGGTTCATTTGCACAAGCATAATTGTCCATGGTGTCCAAGTTATTCAATCTTGTCATGTCGTGTTAGCCGTCGCAACAGCATTTCAAGAAATATATCATGTCAGGTTTATCATGTCAAGAGTGCGCCACGACGGGCCACTATCATGTCAGGTATATCATGTCAAGTTCACTGTCAAGTTATCAGGTCAAGTTATCATGTCGGAAGTACACCACGGCGGGTCACTATCAAGTCATGCCAATTATCAAGAGGAGAGAAACTTGCACAATTAAATAATAATATATTAATATTATATATATTCCTGAAGCCAAGGAGAAACTCTACAACTTTCGTGTTGGGAGTGGAAAGAAATTCGGACCACAATTCACGCAAATAAGACATTTAAACAATCAAAGTGGGACCCATGCGGTCCAAAAGTGGGAGAACAAACATGCGGTCAAAGAGAGTGGGAGGCCACCCATGCGGCCAGCCAAAACATATGCAGCCAGAAAATAGTTGAAGGGGGCCATGCGGCCAAGAGTAAATGCCTACAAGAAATATTCATGCATCCAGAAAAGACCGAGAGTGGGAAGGCAATAAATGCGAGCTTCCACTCAAGCAAATGAAAAGGGGCACGTGGCCACTCAAGTACAGAAGCCATGTGGGACCCAACAATTAATGCAGTAGAAAAGGTTCACGTGGCCAAACAATGATTACATTATTCATAGTATGCCATGCGGCTCACAAGTGCATTAGCATATGCGGCTCACTATAAAAATATGCATTTAATATACCATTCCTGCTCCTATGCAGCTCACTACAAAAAGGGGCCATGCGGCTCATAAGCATCCAGATGCTTAATACAAATGCTTCATGCATACAAGCTAATTCCTAAGCTACATGCATGCAAGCTACGTGCTTGCACAAACAATAGCATTAAATATAATTATTAAAGCCTTAATTGCTTAAAGCTTTAAGTAATAAATGCAAGGTCTAAAATGTATAAAGTATTAAATAATAAAGTAGGGTCTTAAATGCAAAAAGGCATTCAACCATCAGAGTCTTATGCGGCTCACCCTTTTTCAAAGGCTTAAACCAATTCATTAAAGCATAAAAATATTAATTACTAAGGACTTAAGTGCATTAAGCCTTAAAGCACAGTACTTGAAAAAGCCTTAGAATACAAGGCCTTATGGATAAAGCATTAAGTATTAAAGGGCCTAAATGCATAAAGCAATTAAGTTGCTTAAGCCTTCAGTAGAGTATGCATGCGGCTGTGTATGGGTTTTAATGCCTAATTACATGCATTTAATTGCATTAAGTTGAGGAGAATGCATGCGGTTTGCTTGAAAAATATTTGATTAAAGCAATTGTCATGCGGCTATGCTTGAAAAGGGCATTCATGAATGTATTAAATACATTCCTCAAATGTCCATGCGGCTATGCATGGAAAATATGCATTCAAGAATGAATGCATTAAATGCATTCCTCCAATGCCCATGCGGCTGGCTCTAATGATATGATGCATTATTATAATGCTTAGAATAAGCATGCGGCTAGGTTCTAATTTCCATAATCCATGCGGCCAGCAAATAGTTGTAAGGCCAGGCTAACGCATTAAATAATGCTGTGAGTGCCAGTATTAAATGCTAAGCTTGCTCCCACGTGCATGCATTTAATGCTAAGGTGGCCAAGCAATTATTTTCATGCGGCTGCAAGCAATTCAAATGCATAGAAGATTAAATAATACAATTCTATATATATATAGTCATGCGGCTAGAAAACCACTTGCCGCATGAAAAGTCATGCGGTCAAGTACTGTTCTTCTCCTCAAATCCAGAGAAGAAAAACACCATGAAGCCATACTTCCAAGCTCCATAATTCCATCATCCAGAGTCCAAATTTGAACTTTCATAGGTCAAAATGGGGTAGAACAAAATTCTCTACAACATGGAACCATCAAAACTTGGAAATAACAAGGTTAAACAGATAAAACCCAAGAAATCCGAAAATACCACAAAACTAGATCCACAAGAATTTAACCATGGAAATGAAAGTGGTAAGTACTAAAGTGGGCTAGAAACACATGAGAAAGACAATGAAACAATAAAAATGGACTTCCTCCATGAAGCAAGATGCACTTGCCTAAGCTCTCTCTCTCTCCTGGTAGGTGGAAAAGTAAAGATGGAGAAGAAAAAATGAGTAATACGTAATAATGGAAGAGAGAGAGAGTGGGATAGATATTTATGGTGGGAGTGGTGGTAGGTGGGAGTGGTTCTCCACATAAAACTAAACCAAGCCAAACCCACTAAACCGAACCAAAAATACGAGTCCGAAATACGTACACGTACTCCCAATACGTAATACGAACCACGAGCATTACATTTATTTATCATAGAAGGCTAAGTTCTGTTCGGGAGAAAGGTTACAACCCCGGTCCTTGTTTGGTTTAAGGGTTGTAACTCGGCTTTCGAATAGTTCCCAAGTCATCCTATATATTGTCGTCCTATTCAGTACTCACATCCTATTATATATTTTCTGTTGATTTTGTCTTGTATTTCACATGTTCTATATGCTCTTATGTTATACCTTGATTGGAGGCTAGATTCTGTTCGGGAGAAGGGTTACAAACCCGGTCCTTGTTTGGTTTACGGGTTGTAGCTCGGCTTTCGAATGGCTCCCAAGTCATCCCATATCTTTGTCTTGTATTTTATTATACTGTCTCTTATAGAATTTGTCAATTCATATGGAACTGTTGTTAGTGTTTGTACTTGCTCATTTTCTGACAGGATACCGTTGACATATTACAGATGTTCTGAGGCAGATTGCTCGACCTACTATGGGGTCGAGACAGATGGAGACTTAGGCCAGGACTGTAGCCTGTTAGTTGAGCCACTAGACTTTGCACTCCCAGAGTAGTTAGTTTAGTTAGGCTTGCCTGGACTGCGATCCAGCTTTTGTTTTAGACTGTAGTAGCTTATATTTATATTTTGTGACTCTGTGATGTTGTTTGTTTCTCTTCGGCTGTGTTGGATGTTGAACTCATTTTCTGGTTTCACATCTATCATATTTTCTTTCCGTGCTATCTACCTTAGATATATCTTATGATTGAGACTGTATTTGCTATGTCACCTCCATTCAGAGTGTATATACTGTACAGGTACCTTTATACTGTTTAGTTATAGTATTTATAGACGGCCTATACAGCGTTCTACCGCCGATTCTGCGGCGTAGGCTAGACGTAACCACGTACTCGTGCCCCTAATCAGGGTACGGGTCGTGACAATATGCAAATCAATTATATACTGAACTTCAAACCAAACCAAACTATTAAACTTATTACAAATTAAACTTTCAATCAAGCACCCCTGCTTTTAATCCAGCTACAATCCTTCGTACTGATAATACCCAGAATTGGACACGACTACAGTCAGGCACACGCAGACACGATACTGACATAGTCTCGAACACGCACATTAGTCTGTACATTAAGCTGGCAACGCACACGTGAAAACCACACCTATCCTAGACCTGATCCTGGCTACACACGCTTATTCAAAAAAACTCGAAGCAAAACTCTTAACAACATCACTAAAGGAGAAGTTACCTGAAGAGAGGAATACAACGGAAATTAGTACACAAGCTCAGACACAGCTCTTCGTGTCCAAAAGAAGCAAGATCCTACGTTCTTCCAACTGCTGAGTCGATCTCGAGTCTCAACCCACACGATCAACCGCTCACCAATCTGTTCGATCATTAGAAACCAGAACAACCTTGAGATTTTACTAATCGAATTTCTAGGGCGCATGAATAAAATTCCAGATCTAATATGTGGGGATCGAACAATTACCGACAGGGATTGGTGATCAAACTGATTGTCGGCTACTCTGGAAGAAGGCGGAGTCGATCTTGCTCGATCTAGAATTTCAGATCGAGAATGAATAATTTGCATCGAAATCCAGAAAATAGAAGAACAAGGAAAATCAAAGAACTCACCGAGAATCAGCTCCTTGAGCGGAGAGGACACGGACATGCGGTAATGTTGAGCGATTGTCGAAGAAAAACTTGTGGAGGAGATGCCGATCCAAACCATCACAAGGGTGAAATCGTCTCATCATCGCTGCAATTGTCACCGTCGGAAAGATGCTCACCGGAGAAGATGAACCTTTGCCACGAGGTCGCTGCCAGAGTGATGGCTCTGTTGTGGTGGTTCAGACGCCGGAAGAGATAACCATCTTCGTCGCCATCGCCATCCGGAAGAGCTAGGGTTAGGTTTAGGGTTCACCCAAATTTGGAGGAAAACGAAAGAAGAGAGAGGGAGCTACTCCTCAGCTCTCGAATTTTCTGAAAAAAAAAATGAAGCCAGAGAGAGAGAGAGAGAGAGTGAAGAGAGCTTTAAATAGAAATTATTTTGGAGTGTAATGGAGTTTTACAAAAAAAACCCAATAATAACTTTATTACAAATTGTTATGGAGATTAGTTAGAAGAGTTGTTGGGAAATTAGAAGGTGGTTACAAGGTTGTTACAAATGGAGGGAAACTTAATTCGAATTGCTCCTTTTAATAACCATTAAGAAAAATTATTTTAGTAAGAAAGGAAAAATTAATATTTCAAAAATTCTGAAATACCAGAAAATACAAAAATTCAGGCTCCGTTTGGTTGTCCGTTTAAACACAATTTTTGGGATGTATTTGCTACAGTATGTCAAAAGAGTGTTTGGTTGCTGACTTTTCCAAAAAAATGTTTAGGATTTTTTTTCCAAACCTAACGTTTAAACATGGTTTTCAGAAAACAAAAAAAAGGTATTTTGGGAGTAACGTCCTCTCTCTCTCTCTCTCTCTCTCCCTCTCTTTCGGGTGAAGTAAAAAAATAGAGAGAGAAAGTTTGGGGAGCTTCAGCTCTTTCATGCTCCCTCCTCCTCCTAACCTACAATACCCACCTCCCTTCTTTGGCACCACATCCCTCCGTCGTATCCCCCGCCGGCACCATCTTCGATGATCTTCTCAAGAGGCCCCCTCTCTCTGTTGCCTCCTCCGCCGGCAGCACCTCTAACGTCAAGCTTCTCGAAAGGGCTCCTCCTTCCTCGAGAGGGCTTCTCCGTCAGGATCATGGTGCACGTGATGGAGTTCGCTCCTGCGAGCTGGTAGTGTTCCACAGCCCATCTCGACAGCCCTAGCCGCAGCAAAACCATCTCGACAACCCATCTCAAGAGGGCTTCTCCTTCCTCGCGCTCGTCCACGACAGCAAACCCATCTCGACAACCCTAGCCGCTGACTTCCCGACCAACCCTCGTCGACCGAGTGGAGGCCGAGCTCGAAGCTCCGACAGGGAGGGGTGATTATATCGGACCCAGAGGCAAGACAACTCTGTGTCAAAGTAGACACAGAGATGAGAAACAAAATTTAGGACTGGACACTACTTGTCCATCTACAGACACAAAGAATTCATGACACGATATAATGTGACACATAATACATTAAAAAAAATTATTTTTTAAAAATATTTTACCAAACTGATTTTTTTTTTCGTTTCAGAAAACTACTTTTCTAGATGAAACTAACCAAACGCAAACTCAGAAATTCTATACTCAGAAAACCGTTTTATAACTTACTCTCAGAAAACTATTTTCAGAAAAAAAAATCAGAAAACATATCCAAACGGACCCTCAATAATTTCGGAAAGTGGGGTTATACATAGAATAAAAGAGAGAATGTCACTACCACATTTTAGCTTGAGGGTATTTTGGTAATTTTGAGAATTTTGGAATGTTTTTGAATTATTGGAGTGATGGTTGTTATTTTTGACCTTTGCTAGTTGAGACTTTGGAGACTAACCTAGATGTTGACTTTAGCTATGGTGACTTGAATAGCATGGTGGGACCCTAGTCTAACTTAAGTCAACCCAAGTTAAGTTATTTTGAATCAAGTTTCATATAGAGAATAAATGATTAGGTTCATGGACTTTTGACTTATAGATTGATTTCCTTTATCATTGAAACTTGGCCCAAGCCCATTAGTTATAACCCTAACCCTAATTTCTCCTTTATGGCCGGCCACATAGGGATTCCCCCTATTTAATCTCTCTCCCTAGTTCTTGCCTCTTTTACATCAAAGCAACTTTTGAAAAGAGAGAGGTATTGGTCCTTCTTCCCAATTCATAACTCTTTTCATTTTAATTCCTTTTTGACTCTAGTTTCTTGCATTTGAACCTAATCCCACTCTATTTTTTGTTCATGGAGAGAAATCTCAGATTTGGTACAATTTGGAGCTTTTGGCTTACAAGAGGAATCATCCTATTTGGGGCTTTTTCCTTGTCATTGATATACTATAGGTAAACACTTTAAACTATATTTTAATCCTGATTTCTTTGCATAATAGCCTAGATCTAGGTGTCCCCTAGCTGTGGTGTGTGATTGGTGAAATTTTGTATTGATTTCGTGTCCGTATCGGACACGTATCAGTTCCTAGTTCTAAGTGTTTGTTAGAATGCCACAAAGGGAATTTATTTGCTATTTTTGAAAAGTAATTAAATGGAAATGATGATTTATATGCATATAATGATTTCCCCATGGACTGAGTTGAATTCGAGCCATGTTCATGTCCAAACAGGACACGAACACGCTCACTGTACACGTACGGACAGTGTCCTGCTGCTCGACACTGAGTTCTCCCTACTCAGGACACGTGGACACAAGATTTTTGGGGTGGATGTCGGGGCAATGTCTGACATTAACCTCCCAAAGTTTGGGATCAAATGGTTCACCACACGAGAAGAATTTGGCCCCGCACTGGATTCACACTGTGCGTGTACAGTCGAAGTTTCCTCTCTGATACGCGCGTGAAAACAGAATCGAAAATAACACTTTTCAGTTCTAAGTGGCATTTCGTCGAACACGTGTTATATAGGACCGACACGTGTCCGATACCGCTAACAAACGAAACCAAAATCCTACCAAACTTCATGCAAAGGTCGAGGGTGCCTATATGGATGCTAACATGAAGAAATTTCAGAAGAAACAAAGGTAGAACGAGGTTTACCTATTGAGAGTCGGAATCTCAATAAAAGGAATTCCCGGAGCGCTTTGTTGGCCGATTTCTCCCAAGCAAATGCCTCCAACTCCTTGCTAACAGTACTCCAAAAAGTTCTCCTCTTTCCAACGAGCTCCACGGAATTCGTTTGAGGTGAAACGGACGCCGGATGAGAAAGTTAGGGTTTTGGAGAAAAGAGAAATTAGGGTTTGCTCTTTGATCTAGTGGAGGCTAAGGAATTTCTTCACAAATGAAGGGGGGCTGCTTATGGCCGGCCAGGGGTAGGGGGTGTTAGGGTTAGGGTTTTCACATGGGCCAAGCACTCCTAAGTTGCTAAAAAGGCCCATATCAAAAAGGCTAAAAAGGCTTATAAGAAAATAGCTTAAAAATCACTAAACAAATCTAGAAAAATAGGTAAAAATTCTAAATTAATTCTAACAAGTCAATAATGAACCTAAATCACATTACTAGGCTTCTAACATGGTTGACTAAGGTTATACCATCTAGGTCCTATCAATGCACCAATCAAAACACACAACTGTAGGAGCGTAAAAAGTACTTCAAAGACCAAGTCAAAGAAGTTGAGAACTTTACGCAATTCAAACTGAGTCAAACTCAGACTCTACGCGAGCTACTCTCTACACATGCTATTCTCTACGCTAGAAGCTTTTACGCGAGAGTTATTCTCCACTTTTATGCCGGGGACAGACTGTCAGGCCGCATTTAATGTAAGTGATTTGATCTGACACAATAATTTTCTGACAGCAGGATTACACAGAAGCCGAGGAAATTTTTTTCACCAAACCCAATACTCGTCGTATAGTGTGCAGATGAAGCTACTTTACGCTCAATAAAACTGCTTCTTTTACGCACGATAGCTATTCGAGCTTTTACGCTCAAGGCTATTGTGGGCGTAAAGTTTATTTGGGCTACTTTTTACGCTCAAGGCTATTTTTTTAGCCACTTTACGCGGAAAGTTTATTTTGGGCTATTTTACGCTAGTTTGCCACTTTACGCTGGAAGTGTATTTTGGGTCATTTTTACGCCCAATCTTTCCTGACTACAAGAGAACATGGTTTACTTACGTGGCTTGCATGCCACACTTATCGAGGAACGTGTGTACGTGCTCTCCCCACTTTGTTGAAATAGTGGGACACGTGTCACCATGCGTAGAGATCAAAACTCTACATGGGATACGTGTCAACGTGCGTAGAGGATGATTTACATCGTGGGTGACAGTTACTAGCGTAGAGACCCAATTTTGTTGCTTTTTACGCACAAAGGGTCAAGTCTATAAATGGATTTATTTTTCACGTAGACAGCATCAAGAGATCATTAGAGAGACAGGAGAGGAGATTCTGAGAAAACTCATACTTCCAGAGTGATATTCCCAGAAGCATTTCTTCAACTTTTTCCCAAGAACAGGGTGAAGCAAAGCAAGAAAGCATTCGACTGCGCTATCAGTGTCGTTGCTCGATACCTTTCCGGTGACTTAGTTCTTCCGATTGTTCGTCTTCTTCAAGCAATTTTCTTCATCATCATCGTATGGTCTAAGGAACAAAGTGATCGCTCTCAGATCAGACTTCTATAGCAATACTTCCCAGAACAACTTGTACTTTGGTACTTTTTCTCGTTTTCTTTCAAAAGCTAATTTTTAGGAATTTTGTTAAGTAAAACAACAACAATCAATAAAAATCAAATAATGCACAATGACTAAAATACCCCTAATTAGAAAAAACGAGTGTGATAGGAAATTAGGTTTCTAATGTCATGGTTAGTCTCTAATCATGGTTAGCAAACGTTAAACCGACTACTAACACAACACCAATTAAAATATTATAAATTAATCCCAAGAAAAAATAAAATCACATAATTACCAAAATACGCTTATTTAGAAAAAATGGGTGTGACACAAGATAAAGACAAGTATATGGCGGTGACGTATGTCACCTGGACAAATTCCAACCTTTAATAACTCATATGAAATTACAATATTGACAAAACTCACGTTGAACCATTTACTCTAATAGGTTCAACCCCCTCACCACTCTCAAGAAGAAAAATAGAAGATTACAATTAAGATCACTCACCAACCCGTAGCAATCTCCCTAACCGAAGTTGACGACTCCTCGATTAGATCTTCTTCTTCCTTCTTTCTTAGATGGCGAAGTCCTAAGAGCAAAGTACGGACTTTCTCTTAGATTTTCTTGTGGACAAGCACCCCGAGTCTCCATTTTTGTGCTTTGTGCCTTTACCCTTACCCCATATATATAGGATGAGAAAATCCTATTTTTGGTCATAATATGATTTCTTAATTAGGAAGCCCTCAAATAAGAATCCTATTACACCTAAAAGAGTCCATCAATTATCCTATTTTAGATCATAATAGGATTTCCTAAAATAAGAATCCTATTATATCTAAAATAGCACAACACCAATTATGGACATCCAAATATAATCAAATCAAATATTTAATAAGATTTGGATTCCACAAGTATGTTGTTACCAAATCCAGTGTCACGACCCGCACACGCTTTTCAGATACGAGACGTGTCCAAGCCCAGCCTACGCCGCGGTATCGACGGTAGTACGCTGTCTAGCCCGCAATAAATAAAGTGCTCATAAATACTAACTGCTCACTAACAACTAAATCAACTTTACAAAATATAGAAGTTTTACATTTGAAGAAGAATGCAAGCTTTTATATTTATAGAAAACTACCACACAACTAACTAGTCTTCTATGGTTTAGCCTTCGAGTCTCTATCTCCCCCTCGTATGGTCCATAGCGCAAAAGTAGGCACGTCAACCTCACCTATAACAACGATCTAGTCAGGAAATGAGCAGAGTACAACCAAATTGCAATTAATGTTGTTAGTCCAAAATAAGTTAGAACAATGAGAAACCATGAAGGTAAAGAATATATAAAGAACTAGCAAGGTAAGAACTATCAGGATATGAACTAGCACTAGCAAGATGTGAACTAACGAGATATAAAGTGGCAAAAAGTAAACTAGCAAGATGTGATCTAACAAGATATGAACTGACAAGATGTGAACTTAAAAAAGATAATAGACTAGATAAGGAAAAATAGGAACCACTATATGTGTGTGAAATACCTTTTAATACGTGAATGGCTGGGCTAATACGGCACATCATACGATGGCTATCATTCAGTAATTGGTACGGCTAACTCATACGTGGGTGTGTATGACTTAGCTATCATTCGGTAACGGTAATTGGGTTTCTTCACGTATTTACCGAGTATTTTCCCTTCCGACTCTCTAACAATCGATAACGGTCAATGATACACTAAGAAGGATACGATAACTATAGTGTCACATTCGTGTCTCAATGGAATATCAAGCAATGACTCAACGGGATATCAAACAAGAAAATCATAGAGTAAACGTTATAATGAACTAAAACATAAATGTAATACTGTACTTGCCTGAATCCTTGCACAAACCGTAGCCACAAGTAGAGGATGAGGGGAATGCCGATCTAGAAGCTGTCAACCTATAACACATATCGCACCACGAACCGTGCACGAAAACCATAAATCAATTCTAATGTTCTAGTTCTAAATTCATGGAATAGTGGCTAGTTGGGTTACTAATCTAATAATAATTAATTCTAGAATAATTCACTTAAAAACCTAATTTAACCTAATAATAATCTGAATATAATCTAAACATACAATTTTGGCCATCAAAAGTCATGTTTCTAATTTTGGAAACCATGGCACGCAAATCGAGACGTGCCGTTGACTTTTTAGTCAAATATTATGAACTCTAGATTTTGAAAGTGCACCTTGGTAGATCTCAGTGCCAAGAGTGTGCTGGAATCAACCGTGCCACAAAATCACGCTTTGGTCAAAAGATACCGCCGTTATGGCTAATCGTGACCAAAACGGTGATCAACCGATCAATTCTGAGTTCAACAGTAAAACTAAAATACTAAATGAATGAAATAATTTCTGGAAAAAATATATGTCATAGATCTCTGTGTTAGCTTTCTGAAACTTCAAACGGTTCATGATTTCGATTTCTGGTTCTCCCGAAATCTCAAAAACACCGAAACGTGTCAAGTTTCAGACAACCGACACTCTACGAATTTTCCAGAAATTTAGGCTCAGAAATTACGAAAATAAATTAGATATTCAGAAACTTTACCTCAATACGCTTCCAATAAAAAAATGGCACGCGAAAATGAGGTCCGAGTTGACGGCAATCGCCTCGGGAAGTCGGAAAATCACCGGGATCAAACTCCAAAAGGAGGAGGCTATAATTAATTAGGGTTTGTGAATATACAATGCATATATATAGGAGAGAGAGAGGCGGTTACTGTAGCGGCCGCCGACAGGTGGGCCCCCCCGGGTGGATTATTGGGTAATTATTTATTTAATTCAAAAAATCATTTAAAAATCATTTTAAGTCCAAATAAATCAAAATAAATTGCAGAAAAATCCAGAAACATTCTAGAAAATTCTAGAAAATATTTCTAAGTGTCTAGAATCTAGATTAAATATTTTAACACAAAATATCATCGTGTGCCCTCACAATAAATTTCCAAAGCCTATAAAATATAAATTCTATATGTTTTAATTATATAAAAATTCCCAAAAATTCTCAAATATCCAAAAAATTCCAAAATATTCTAGAAAATATTTTTAGTCATTTAGAGCCCAAATAAAAATATTTGGTCCAAAAATACCCCGTATGACCTTATAGTAAATCCTGAAAGTCCTTAAACATAATAAAACCTTAAATATTAAATACCTAAAAATATCCAAAAATTATAGAAAAATGTAAAGTAGCTAAATAATACATATATAAGCTATCTAGAGGTCATATGAACTTAATATGGTCATATCCCACCTACAAGCTTTGGCATGACTCACAATGACCATAAAATTAATCATAAACAAATAAAATTAAAAAATTGGGAAGTGGGCTTACAAATCTACCCATCTTAGAAAAATTTCGTCCTCGAAATTTCAAAAGATACAAATAGGCACAACCAAGAATATCATCAAAATATGACATGACCAATCGATATGAATAAGCACGACAAAGAATATAATCAAGAAAATAATGTGATGAATGATCGAAATTGATCAGGCATATAGAATCAAAATCTAAATACGTTTTAGAAATATAGTGGAAGGAAATCAAAATAGGTTTTAAAGATGACAATTCGAAAATAGAAAAATATGAAAGAAATAAAGAACTACTAGTTGTAGAGAAGGTGGTAACAAAAAATAAGACCTCAAATAAATTTTAAAGAATTTTTTTAATAGTTGTATGCCAATAAAAGATATAGTCGCTATGATATTCGAGAATCATAAATATATCCGAAGTCATTTAACCGAGAATCCATGCCTCGCCAGTGTACATCTGGCTGCCGTGAACCCTTGGTTTCATGACTCATGTATAATATGTTATCGAACACTTTATCAACTCTACCCAATATTGACATAATAAATCAAGAGATCAATAATATAACTATGATATAGTTTTAGTAATATTCGACAACCTACGCATACTTAAAATTATTTCAACTTAGGGGTCATGCCACGCCAGTGCGTTGCTGACTGCAGTGAACCCGCAGTCTCCATAATTCAAATTAATGGGGACAGTGCACATCTGCCTTACCATTGTATGTCACCGAAAATTATTTTAACTATATCCATAAGAATTTCAAAGGAACTTCAATAAATTCAATTAAGTCGATCATGATAAGAAAATATAAGTATATGTCCTTGAGTAAAAGTATCAGTTTTGAAAACAAAACGATCACAAACTGAACGAAGACAACTTGAATTAATATATAGATAATTGAACCAAGATTAGGAATTAAATAAAATGATCGTAAAATAGTTTTGAAAATAAAATGAGGTTTAGAGAAGGCAGAAGATAAAATGGCACAAAAATGATCAAAATTAGGAATTGAATTCTATGAAGGCCTAACATACCAAACGTATATTCTACCCACCTTGGATCCTACCAACATGTCAAAACAAAATAACATATTCTCTTAGAAAAATTCTTCGATTTATCTATACCGAGACTTCAATAAATCATTAACTAAATCACATGGCCTATTTAAATATCTTAACTATCCAAGGGTCAAATTGAATAAGGGACTCCTAGTCCTATTTATTCTCCTAAAATTAAATTAATCCTAATTTTGAATGAGCACACTAGTCGCATGCTTGCAGTAGTACTGCTAACTTAAGTACTACCACAAGTTCGCAATCTTTTGCGAAATCAGACCTACATGGGCCACCATAAAAATTTGTCACGACCCGCACCCGCTTTTCGGATACGAGACGTGTCCAAGCCCAGCCTACGCCACGGTATCAGCGGTAGTACGCTGTCTAGCCCACAATAAATAAAGTGCTCATAAATACTAACTGCTCATTCATAATAACTTAATCAACTTTACAAAATATAGAAGTTTTACATTTGAAAAAAAATGTAAGCTTTTACATTTATAGAAAACTACCACACAACTAACTAGTCTTCTATGGTTTAGCCTTCGAGTCTCTATCTTCCCCTCGTATGGTCCATAGCGCAAAAGTAGGCATGTCAACCTCACCTATAACAACGATCCAGTCAGAAAAGAAGCAGAGTACAACCATATTGCAATTAATGTTGTTAGTCCAAAATAAGTTAGAACAATGAGAAACCATGAAGGTAAAGAATATATAAAGAACTAGTAAGGTAAGAACTATCAGGATATGAACTAGCACTAGCAAGATGTGAACTAACGAGATATAAAGTGGCGAAAAGTGTCACGCCCCAGAACCAGAATACTGGAGAGCGGGGGCGTACATAGCCAGCTACGTATATTGAAATAGAATACATCTCAACTATACGGTCACGGTTGTCTACATATGAGGGTTTACTACAAGCCAACGGTCTCTTATGGTCAAGCCTATTGTCTCAATCTCAAGCAAGTAATATGATCACAAGATGTTTGACCACCAAATATACAATAAAAGGCGTCCCAAATATTACATATCAGCTGATCATGAAGCTAGTCGTATAAAATGCTGGGACTAGCAAGAGTTAAGTCATACATGATCAACCCTAGGATTTGTTAATCATGTTTACAGCCCGTAGGCAGACAGTAAGTAAAAGTGCATCGAGCTAACAGATGCTCGTCGGCTAAATACCTCAAAAGAATAACTTTACAATAGAGTGAGCAAAACAAAATAGAAAACCCACTCGTAGCCCGGGTTTCTTCTAGTCGCCACCATCGGGCTGGAGGTTCGGTAGATCCTCAGGAGCTGCTCCAAAATCTGGCCACACAAAACCAGCTGGGTCAAACCCCAGAAAGAGCAAGTGCCACAAAGGAGGCCACGAAATAAGAACAAAAGCCAGCATATCAGAACATAAGAAATGAAATAAAAGTACAAGTAATAAAAAAGTACGTCAGGACAATAAACGACTAGGGACGTGGAACCATTCTGGAAACCAGGTTACAACCCGTAAACCAAACAAGGACCGGGGTTGTAACTCTTCGCCTGAATAGCTCCTTGTCTCTACCCAATTATTGTTAAAGCAAGTAAAACGATCATGTTCAGGAATATCAGGTACAGGGACTAGACAAGGCTTAGACAGGGCTAGACATCATTCATTCACAAGCGGCCAAGCAATTACTACGGCTTACTACTTTAACTAACTAGGGTTGTCACAAACCTAATTACTAACAAGATGCAATGAGAATTTCCCAGAACCAAGCCCTGCAGACCATCCAGTTATCCTTCCGTGGGTTGAGAGTATGGTTCGGTACATCGCCCTGGAGACGATATACCCTTAGGTGACTTAGAGGTGCAACACATGACAGTGCGCTGGAAATGTGCTCTACTCGTCGGCAAGCTACAAGTCCAATTAAGAGCGCCCAGATAACAAGATTGCCTGTGACTGGAAATTCTCCATGAACTATAGTTAGATCTAGTCATTAGCCTAATCCATGTTCAGTGCGAATCCCTGACCGTAAAAAACCAGGGAGTCACGTCCTAGACATGATGCAAGACAAGACAAGTAGATTGCACAAGCAAGCAAGCAGGAACACCCACGGTGTCAAGTTGATTATACGAGTCAAGTTAGCCGTCGCAACAGCATCAAGATAAATCATGTCAGGGTACTTGTCAGGGGTGCGCCACGACGGGCCACTATCATGTCAGGTTGGTCATGTCAGGAGTGCACCACTACGGGTCACTGTCGTGTTATGCTAGTTCCTTGTCATACCATGCCATGTACAATAGTCATTCCAAACATATTAAGTAAAATCAAGTTCATGACAAAAAGCGTAAGGATATAAAATGGGCATAAAATATCTAATAAAATATCAATATACAGGACTATAGAAGAGCCAAGCTTAAAGAAATAAAACCAAAACTCCAAGAGCCAATGGTTTGCGCAAGGGGTCAGGGATTGGATTGCGCAGGGTATCAGCTGCGCAGGGTGCCAAGTGCGCAGGGGCACAGGGCGCAGGGGCAGATGGCGCATGGGTCAAGTGCGCAGGAGTGAAGTGCGCAGGGTTAGATTGTGCATGAGCAGACTGCGCAGGAGTGAACTGCGCAGGGGTGGATTGCGCATGAGCAGACTGCGCAGGAGTGAACTGCGCAGGATAAAGTGCGCAGGAAGGGTTGGCGCATGGGGCTGAGCGCAGTTCGCCAAGGGGCAAGCAGCGCGGTCGGCACTGCGCTAAAGAGCGCAGGCCGAGAGGGGATGCGCAGTCCAGCACTGCGCTAAAGAGCGCAGGCTGCAGCCTGCTACTCCAGGCCGAGAAGAACACCAAGAACACCAAGAATTCAAATTTTCATATCTTTGTCAAATCAAAGCCAAATCTAGATTTTCAAAGGTCTAACTTGAGTAAAATTGAATTCTCTTCCACATGGAAGCATCAAAACCCACAAAATCTAACCAAAATAGATCAAAACCATATAAATTCGAAAATAGTTAAAACCTATATCTAGAACAATGGAGACTCCAAATCACAAAATGTTAAGCACTAATGTTGATCACCATGGCCTAATCTAGCTAATGAACAAATAAAATATGGTTCTCATATGGTGGCAAGGTGCACTTGCCTATGGGTGGAGTGTTGTGTAGAGGAAGGAAGAAGAAGAAGAAGAAATTAATGGAGGGAAGTAATGAGGAGAGAGAGTGTTAGGTGGGGATTTTAATGGTGGAGGATAAGTTGAGTGTCGGGTAGAGGTTAACTAAGGTGCTCCAATGCAAAATAAACCAAACCAAACCAAACCAACCTTCTCCACAACATAAAACCAAGCCAGGTAAAAACCCAATTACGAGAAATCCAAAATTCGCAAGTCGAGCCAAAATACAATTACAGGCCAGAATCTGAGAAAATAAAATACAGGTCCAAGACACATGCAGGCTTGATCAAAATACGTATTTCGAGATATGGGTGTTACAACTCTACCCACCTTAAAAGAATTTCGTCCTCGGAATTTAATTAAGAGGCTAGAGAGACAAGGACAAGCTATATTAATCACAGGCAAGCTATAACCAGGCAAGCAATCAGACAATTATACATACAAGCAAGGGATGGAAAACATAAGGCATAAGGAAGACATTATACCTTACGAGTCAAACAGGTAGGGATATCGCGATCGGATATCATCCTCACGCTCCCACGTTGACTCACCTAGAGAGTGATGACCCCAAGCAACACGGACTAAACTAATAGTCTTGTTCTTGAGTATCTTCTCTCTCCGGTCCAATATAGACACGGGCCTTTCCTCATACGAAAGGTTGGTACCAACAACCAATTCCGAATGGTCTAGGATATGGCTCGGGTCCGGGATATACCGTCGTAATTGGGACACATGAAATACGTCATGCACCTCACTTAACGACGGCGGAAGAGCAAGACGATAGGATACATCTCCTACTCGCTCCAAGATATCGAACGGCCCGATATACCTAGGACTAAGCTTTCCCTGCACGCCAAAGCGAATGACGCCGCGGTTAGACGAGATCCTAAGGAATACATGGTCGCCGATAGCAAACTCCAAGGGACGTCGATGAGCATCGGCCCAATGCCGCTGGCGATCTTGGACAACTCGAAGTCGATCTCTGATCCTTCTGACCACTTCAACTGTCTGGGCAATCATTTCTGGACCGAGCATCTGCCTCTCTCCAACATCATCCCACGCTAGCGGGGATCTGTACTTCCTACCATACAGAGCCTCGAACGGAGCCATCTGGATACTGGCCTGGAAACTATTGTTGTACGAGAATTCTACAAGATGCAGGTGATCTTCCTACGAACCACCGAAGTCAAGTATGCAAGACCTCAACATGTCTTCAAGTGTCTGGATCCTGCGCTCTGACTGGCCATCTGTCTGCGAATGATATGCTGAACTGAACTGGAGACGAGTTCCCAAACTCTCTTGCAAGCTACGCCAAAAGTGCGACGTAAACCTCGAATCTCGGTCCGAGATGATACTGACGGGCACACCGTAAAGCCTGACAATCTGCCTGAGGTACATCTCGGCTAGCTGAGCCGTTGACTGTCCAACTCTAAATGGAAGAAAATGAGCCACCTTCGTGAGCCGGTCAACTATAACCCAAATAGCATCTCGACCAGCTGGGGATCTAGGCAATCCAGTCATAAAATCCATGGTCACATGCTCCCACTTCCATTCTGGAATCGGTAAGGGCTGAAGAAGTCCAGCGGGCCTCTGATGTTCAGCTTTAACCTGCTGGCAAACCAAACACCGAGAGACAAACCGGGCTATCTCCCTCTTCATGCCATTCGACCAGAAATGCTGACGAATATGATGGTACATCTTCGTGCCACCGGGATAAATAGAATACTGCGAACTGTGAGCTTCTGCCATGACTTCATGTCTGATATCTCCACTGGGTACACAAAGACGAGTGCTGTGCCGAAGTGTACCATCCTTATGAATACATAACTCTGGCCTTCTTTCTGTCTCACACTCTGCTCTGAGCCGCTGAAGCTTGGAATCTGTAGATTGTGCCGTCCGGATCCTCTCAACTATGCTGGACTGAACCTGTAGACTGGCCATTAATGCCACACTGGAAGGAAGAACCACTTCAATCCCCATCTTCTGAAAATCTGCCAATAACTCTGGTTGCGTCGACAAGAAATAAACTCCGGCTCTCCGGCTCAACGCATCTGCTACAACGTTGGCCTTCCCCGGGTGATACTGCAAATTTACATCATAATCCACCAGTAGCTCAAGCCATCTTCTCTGCCGCATATTAAGGTCCTTCTGGGTGAAAACATACTTCAGGCTCTTGTGATCAGTAAATATCTCTACTCTATCTCCGTACAAGTAGTGCCTCCACAACTTAAGTGCAAACACTACTGCAGCCAGCTCTAAGTCGTGGGTAGGGTAACTCTTCTCATGATCACGAAGTTGACGTGATGCATAAGATATTACCTTCCCATACTGCATCAAGACACACCCCAATCCTCTACCTGAAGCGTCGCAATAAACTGTGAATCCTCCGGTCCCATCTGGAAGTGTGAGAATGGGAGCCGTTATCAAACCTCGCTTCAACTTCTTAAATGATTCCTGACACTCTGCTTTCCAAGCAAACTGTACATCCTTGCGGGTCAACTGGGTCATCGGCGCTGAAATCTTTGCAAAATCTGAAACGAATCGTCGGTAGTAGCCGGCCAATCCAAGGAAGCTGCGAACCTCTGCCACTGAACTAGGTGCTGGCCAAGACTCGATAGCCATAATCTTCTGGGGATCCACTTCCACTCCTTTCCGAGTAATGATGTGACCCAAGTACGAAATGCGATCGAGCCAGAACTCGTATTTACTGAACTTGGCGTACAATTGATGCTCCCTAAGCGTCTGAAGGACGATTCTGAGATGCTGCTCATGCTCTGCTTCGCTCTTGCTGTAGACCAAGATATCATCCAAGAACACGATCACGAACTGATCCAAGTAAGGCATGAGAATGCGATTCATGAGGTCCATGAATACGGTCGGCGCATTGGTCGCTCCAAAGGGCATAACAAGGAACTCCCAATGTCCATACCTTGATCTAAACGCTGTCTTCGGGATGTCCTGCTCTCTGACTCTGATCTGGTGGTAACCTGACCGCAAGTCTATCTTCGAGAATACTGAAGCCCCTTTGAGTTGATCAAACAAGTCATCTATCCTCGGAAGAGGGTATATGTTCTTGATTGTCACTGAGTTCAAGGTACGATAATCTACACATAACCTGGACGTACCATCCTTCTTTTTTACAAGAAGCATCGGGGCTCCCCAAGACGATCCACTTGCATGAATGAATCCATTGGTCCTGAGTTCTTCAATCATCTTGTACAAAATCTCTAACTCTGAAGGCACCATCCTGTAGACTCGCTCTGATACTGGTGCTGTCCCGGGGATCAAGTCTATAGTGAACTCGATCTTCCGCTCTGGCGGCATCTCTGGAAGCTCCTCTGGGAAAATATCTGGAAATTCTTTAACTATCTGGGGCAACTGCACCGCTGCTACTGCCATCCGCAACACTGGGGAGGATGGCTCCACCGCGCCTCTGGAAAATGAAAACTCTGGCTCGCCTGGAATGCTGAAAACAACTCTGCCAATATGGCAGTCTATCCTAACATACTGGTTCCTCAACCAATCCATGCCTAAGACTACATCATAGTCTGCCATTGGAAATTCTATAAATCTAGCGGGAAACTCTCTACCGCTAACTACGATCCGACATGAGGAAAACACTCGATCAACTCCCACAAGACCATTACCAGTAAGTATATTGAGCCTTACTGATAATGACTCTGGATCCAATCCTATCCGTGCCGCGAATCGTGTAGACATGAATGAATGCGATGCACCAGAATCAAATAATACCAATGTTGGAGAGGAGTTGACGAGAATAGTACCTGCCACTACCTCACCTGGTGCAACTTCTTCTTCCATAGACATCATCATGGCCTGACCTATAGCTGCGGGTCCCCTCTGCTGGAAACCTCTCTGCCTACTCTGCACTGGAGCCTGGGCACACTGCTGCTGGAATGCCTGGGCCTGAGGCAACAATGGCCTTGGGTACTGCTGCTGCTGCATGGGTGCTGGTCCCCTAACCGATGGACTGGTTAGGTTGAAAGAGGAAGAACTACCCCTATTCGGGCAAGCTCCTATCTTGTGATCTGCCGCTCCACAAGCTAGGCATAATCCTTGTGCCCTACGACAATCTGCCACCACATGGCCTGGCTTCCCGTAATGAGAACATCCCATCGCGGAAGTCTGCTTCTGCTTTTGCTGCTGCGGGTACGTCGAGTTCGAATGCTGAACCGACATTACTGAGGCCGCCCGCCTCGAAGTTCCAATGGTCAATCCTCTAGCTGCCGGGGTTGGAGCTGATGATTGGTGCATCTGACTGTGGGACCGCTTCCTGCCTCCGGTCCTATCCACGATCCGCTGGGAGGTGTACTCATGCCTCCTAGCTGCCCTCAATACTGCATCGAACGTCTGGTGCTCGAACTGCTCGACTGCCAACAAGATCTCCAAATGCAGTCCCTGCTGGAACCGCTGGGCCCTATCAAACTCGGTCGCCACCAAGGTGGGGGCAAACCTACCGAGCCTAGAAAACTCAGATGCATAACTGTCGACTGTTCTACCTCCTTGCTTCAAGTTGGTAAATCTGGTCTGCAGGTCGTATCGAGCCACAGCATCAAAATACTTTGTCTGGAATCTCTCTCTGAACACCGCCCAAGCAATGGGTGCCACTAATCCCATCGCTTGCGCCGCCCTCCAACTGTGAGCTAAGTCCAGTAACTGCAGGCGTACCACCGCCACCTTCTCATTCTCAGGTGTCCTAGCTGCTTCCAGAACCACCTCGGTATCCTGAAGCCAAGCGTCCGCGGCAATCGCATCTTCGCTGCCATCGAAGAAGGGAGGGTTCAGGCGCTTGAAGCTGTTAGCCGCGTTGTTCCCTGGATGACCGCCTCTGGTCAAAGCATCTACCACAGTCTGGTGCAAGGCGTCTCCTCTGCGATCTTGAGAAGTTATCAAGGCCCTGATGAGACCACCAAGGTGCCATCATCAAGTTCCGCAGGCTGGACGGGCCAAACTGGGGGTTCTCCTCTAGTAGGTATCACTCTGGAGGCGACTCCGGAATGCTGGGCTTGATCTCCAGGTTGCTGCTGGTCCACGGGTGGTGCTCCTCCTTACTGATCGGCAGGGTCAGGTAAAGTGCCGCTGAAGAAGACGACACAGGAAAACAATAAGGAAGGACCAGGACAGATCAACGATACAAGCATGTAATCAGGGCAAGAATTTCAGGGATTTGAAAATACGAGTGGAGATCAAGGGCGAATACTGATTGAGACATCTATTCAGTAAACCCTCACATTTTTTGATTGACAAGACCTGCACGGGCCACCACTTAAACCATGTCACGCCTGTGAAACCCATGTTTTGTAATTAATTAATAATAGTGTTTTAGTATTAATTTTGGTAAATCTATCATTATTATTATTATTATTAGTATATTTTTGGGTGCAAATTATTTCAAAATTAACAACATGGCTTTTTGAGTTGAACCCAGACCCGAGTCCGAACCCAGACCCAGGCCTGAGCCAAACCCAATCTCTTTTTTTCCCATTTCAAAATCTGACTTAGTTAATGTTTAAAAAAAATAGACTTGGTGAGCTGGTCCCGATGGACCAGCACCTACACTTTTTCTCCCCACTCGGTCAAGTCAGCCATAATTTTCTCCATGTTTTCACTCCCCTCCAAGAACACTCCTCAACTCTTCACCACATTCACACCACTCTCCCTTTATTACTCTCACGACCCCCACTCCTCTCATTCACAGGAGACAAATACTCTTCCCTCTTTTACTTTCCTCTCCAACTACTTCCCTCTCATTCTTCACAGAGAATAGACTCTGCTCTCACCCTCTCCTCCTCAAACCCTCTCCCCGCCAGAGCTTTCCCCGTGTGGCGTTCCCGTCGGCTTTCTCGCCGACGTTCGGCGACCCCCTCGCCGTACCAGCCCTCCGGCGAGCGCGCCTACCCGTGCCACTCTCTCGGCCGACCGTCGTGCCCCACTCCAGCCCCGACCACGCCCAAGACCGCGCGGCCCCCTCCGGGTCCGAACCCGCCGGCGCCCCCTTCGCGGCCCTCTGGCGATTCCCCTCCGGCCGACCGCCTCTGGCGGTGCCCCGTGCGGCCCACACCCCGCCGAGCTCCCCTCGGCAACCGCCCCAGCGCACCCCCTCGCGTTCTGGCCGCTGCCCTAGCCGCTGCCCCTCTTTCCCTGCTGTTCCAGCTTCCCGACAGCACCTTATTGGTTTCCTCGCTGATCTAGGTGCGTGCCCTAGCCGCGCACTCCCCGATCTGCTGATTTTCTGCAACGATGCTGCTGTTCCAGCGCTGTTTTGGGAATCACTCGCTGTTTCGGAGCTCTATATTCTTTCTATTTTCATCTGAGAGCTCTAGCCGAGCAACTTGTGGTATAACCCCTATTCCGCTCATTTTTTTATCAGTCGATGATGAGAAATGGTCCCCGATTCCCTTTGGGAATTCGGTTTTAGCGACGTCATAATTTTTCGGGACTTTCGGAAAGGTCCTGTGAATTATTTTGGATTCCCGGAATATTTCGGGAATTGATTTTTGGTATGTTTTAGCTTTCCGGATTTTTCCGGTAGCGTTATGTGATTTGTGGAATTGGAATCGGACTTCCGAAATTATTTCGGGTCGTCCCGATTATTCTGTGGACTGGTTGTGGATTTTATATATATATAAATTCGGGTTTTTCCCTGGTTTGGGATTTGCAGAAAATTATCGGCGCTATTTTCCAGTTTTTGGGTTGACCAAAAATAGAGGAGATGCTGCCGAATTTTTCCGTAAATCCTGGATTATTTTAAAAATAAATTTAAAATAATTTTCGAAATTTTATTCGATATTTGATTTTTGGGTGACGACCGTATCGGTCAATGGACCCGGCTAAGTGCAAACGAAACCGGCCCCGCCCGAACGTTGAGGCATTAGCCAAGTTGAGGATTGGACCATATCTGAGAATCCATATTTAACTTTATTTTTATTATTTATTTCTGTTTATATTTTATTTAATATTTCAGTTTAGGACTAACGGCAGTTTTGTCTTATTTCAATTTATGTAAATAAATTGTAATGGGCATAAGCCCAGCTGGCTGTGGTCTGTAACTGTAAATTAGGTAGCGTAGATTTTTGTTATTTCTGGTTTTGCGGGTTTTTACTATTTAACGAATAAATTGACTAAAAAGTATTTTCGTATAAAATTAATTAATATTTTCTCACCTAAAATTGACAAGTTTGTTAATAATTTAAAATCATGTATTTCTCACTAAATCAGAAAAATTAGCTTTATATTTATAAACTATAAAGATGCCAAGTTTTCATTAATTAATCTGGCATCGACGAGTTTTCCGAATTCAAAAGTTTAAAACGATCTTTTTCCCTCGTATTAAATCAACGCACTAATAACCGTATTTTCTGTGTTTGGTTAACTAAAGAATTAAAATTTGGATTAGGACGCAAATAGAGATTTCAACTAGCATAGCTAGATTGGTAAACCTGATATCTGAGTCTATCTCTCGAATGTAGGAATTCGAGGACGACTCTAACTTCCCGTCTCGAAGTCTTCTACCTCTCCAGTCATTTCCTTGAGGCAAGTATAGTTTATGTTAGTTTACAGTTATTTATTTAATCGCTTTACTGCAAGTCTAAACCACGATGCAAACACGAAACTCTCTCTGAGAGTACTGTAACTACTGGGGACTGGGGGAATAGCGTAATGATTATGACCATACTGTAACAAAATCCCTTATCCCTTCCTGTAACAAACCTAAGCCGGTCATATTTCATTGCCTGTTCAAATCACTGTTTTACTGTAACAAACTGTTCATATTTAAAACTGTTTAGAACTGCATGATTCTATTATTTAATTTAACTGTTTATAATTAGCATAAATTATACTTTGCTCCCTCCAGACTGGAGATACATTTTTAGGAGATATTGAGGATACAGATCGGTTTTACAACAGCTACTACGACCCTGTGTTGTACCCAGTTGTGCTGCCAGAGGCCCCACAGGAGGACGTTGGGTCTGAGGCCGATGATCCGGCCGATAGATAGATTTTCTTTCATTGTTGTTTTATTTCAAATTCTGTATTTCATTTCAGAACAGTTTTCTTTTGTATTTAAATTTCAAAGTTTAATAAAGTTTATTTCTGAATTTGAGTTGTGACAAATATAGTGTTGTTGTATGGTTACCTGCTACTGAACAGCTTACTGCCACCGTCTCAACAACGGTGCAGGCTGGGCATGATCCGGTTCGACCCAATTAGTTGGGATCGGGTCGTGACAACGCCCCAGAACCAGAATACTGGAGAGCGGGGGCGTACATAGCCAGCTACGTATATTGAAATAGAATACATCTCAACTATACGGTCACGGTTGTCTAGATATGAGGGTTTACTACAAGCCAACGGTCTCTTATGGTCAAGCCTATTGGTCAAGCAAGTAATATGATCACAAGATGTTTGACCACCAAATATACAATAAAAGGCGTCCCAAATATTACATATCAGCTGATCATGAAGCTAGTCGTACAAAATGCTGGGACTAGCAAGAGTTAAGTCATATATGATCAACCATAGGATTTGTTAATCATGTTTACAGCCCGTAGGCAGACAGTAAGTAAAAGTGCATCGAGCTAATAGATGCTCGTCGGCTAAATGCCTCAAAAGAATAACTTTACAATAGAGTGAGCGAAACAAAATAAAAAACCCACTCGTAGCCCGGGTTCCTTCTAGTCTCCACCATCGGGCTGGAGGTTCGGTAGATCCTCAGGAGCTGCTCCGAAATCTGGCCACACAAAACCAGCTGGGTCAAACCCCAGAAAGAGCAAGTGCCACAAAGGAGGCCACGAAATAAGAACAAAAGCCAGCATATCAGAACATAAGAAATGAAATAAAAGTACAAGTAATAAAAAAGCACGTCAGGACAATAAACGACTAGGGACGTGGAACCATTCTGGAAACCAGGTTACAACCCGTAAACCATACAAGGACCGGGGTTGTAACCCTTCGCCTGAATAGCTCCTTGTCTCTACCCAATTATTGTTAAAGCAACTAAAACGATCATGTTCAGGAATACCAGGTACAGGGACTAGACAAGGCTTAGACAGGGCTAGACATCATTCATTCACAAGCGGCCAAGCAATTACTACGGCTTACTACTTTAACTAACTAGGGTTGTCACGAGCCTAATTACTAACAAGATGCAATAAGAATTTCCCAGTCCCAAGCCCTGCAGACCATCCAGTTATCCTTTTGCGGGTTGAGAGTATGGTTCGGTACATCGCCCTGGAGACGATATACCCCTAGGTGACTTAGAGGTGCAACACATGAGAGTGCGCTGGAAATGTGCTCTACTCGTCGGCAAGATACAAGTCCAATTAAGAGCGCCCAGATAACAAGATTGCCTGTGACTGGAAATTCTCCATAAACTATAGTTAGATCTAGTCATTAGCCTAATCCATGTTCAGTGCGAATCCCTGACCGTAGAAAACCAGGGAGTCACGTCCTAGACATGATGCAAGACAAGACAAGTAGATTGCACAAGCAAGCAAGCAGGAACACCCACGGTGTCAAGTTGATTATACGAGTCAAGTTAGCCGTCGCAACAACATCAAGATAATCATGTCAGGGTACTTGTCAGGGGTGCACCACGACGGGCCACTATCATGTCAGATTGGTCATGTCAGGAGTGCACCACTACGGGTCACTGTCGTGTTATGCTAGTTTCTTGTCATACCATGCCATGTACAATAGTCATTCCAAACATATTAAGTAAAATCAAGTTCATGACAAAAGGCGTAATGATATAAAATGGGCATAAAATATCTAATAAAATATCAATATACTGGGCTATAGAAGAGCCAAGCTTAAAGAAATAAAACCAATACTCCAAGAGCCAATAGTTTGTGCAAGGGGTCAGGGATTAGATTGCGCGAGGTGTCAGCTGCGCAGGGGCACAGGGCGCAGGGGCAGATGGCACATGGGTCAAGTGCGCAGGAGTAAAGTGCACAGGGTTAGATTGCGCATGAGCAGACTGCGTAGGAGTGAACTGCGCAGGGGTGGATTGCGCATGAGCAGACTGCGCAGGAGTGAACTGCGCAGGGTGAAGTGCGCAGGAAGGGTTGGCGCATGGGGCTGAGCGCAGTTCGCCAAGGGGCAAGCAGCGCGGTCGGCACTGCGCTAAAAAGCGCAGGCCGAGAGGGGATGCGCAGTCCAGCACTGCGCTAAAGAGCGCAGGCTGCAGCCTGCTACTCCAGGCCGAGAAGAACACCAAGAATTCAAATTTTCATATCTTTGTCAAATCAAAGCCAAATCTAGATTTTCAAAGGTCTAACTTGAGTAAAATTGAATTCTCTTCCACATGTAAGCATCAAAACCCACAAAATCCAACCAAAATAGATCAAAACCATGTAAATTCAAAAATAGTTAAAACCTAGATCTAGAATAATGGAGACTCCAAATCACAAAATGTCAAGCACTAATGTTGATCACCATGGCCTAATCTAGCTAATGAACAAATAAAATGTGGTTCTCATATGGTGGCAAGGTGCACTTGCCTATGGGTGAGTGTTGTGTAGAGGAAGGAAGAAGAAGAAGAAGAAATTAATGGAGGGAAGTAATGAGGAGAGAGAGTGTTAGGTGGGGATTTTAATGGTGGAGGATAAGTTGAGTACAGGGTGGAGGTTAACTAAGGTGCTCCAATGCAAAATAAACCAAACCAAACCAAACCAACCTTCTCTACAACATAAAACCAAGCCAGGTAAAAACCCAATTACGAGAAATCCAAAATCCGTAAGTCGAGCCAAAATACAATTACAGGCCAGAATCTGAGAAAATAAAATACAGGTCCAAGATACATGCAGGCTTGATCAGAATACGTATTTCGAGATATGGGTGTTACAAAAAGTAAACTAGCAAGATGTGATCTAACAAGATATGAACTAGCAAGATGTGAACTTAACAAGATAATAGACTAGATAAGGAAAAATAGGAACCACTATGTGTGTGTAAAATACCTTTTAATACGTGAACGGCTGGGCTAATACGGCACATCATACGATGGCTATCATTCAGCAATTGGTACGACTAACTCATACGTGGGTGTGTATGACTTAGCTAT
The DNA here is from genome assembly GCA_029216955.1 of Iris pallida. Taxonomy (NCBI): domain Eukaryota; kingdom Viridiplantae; phylum Streptophyta; class Magnoliopsida; order Asparagales; family Iridaceae; genus Iris; species Iris pallida. The sequence goes on along the minus strand of JANAVB010029820.1, from coordinate 1,588,229 downwards.
CATTCAGTAACGGTAATTGGATTTGTTCACGTATTTACCGAGTATTTCCCCTCCCGACTCTCTAACAATCGATAACGATCAATGATACAATAAGAAGGATACGATAACTACAGTGTCACATTCGTGTCTCAATGGAATATCAAGCAATGACTCAACGGGATATCAAACAAGAAAATCATAGAGTAATCGTTATAATGAACTAAAATATAAATGCAATACTGTACTTGCCTGAATCCTTGAACAAATTATAGCCACAAGTAGAGGATGAGGGGAATGCCGATGTAGAAGCTGTCAACCTATAACACATATCGCACCACGAACCGTGAACGAAAACCATAAATCAATTCTAATGTTCTAGTTCTAAATTCATGGAATAGTGGCTAGTTGGGTTACTAATCTAATAATAATTAATTCTTGAATAATTTACTTAAAAACTGAATTTAACCTAATAATAATTTGAATATAATCTAAACATACAATTTTGGCCATCAAAAGTCATGTTTCCAATTTTGGAAATTATGGCACGCAAATCGAGACATGTCGTTGATTTTTTAGTCAAACATTGTGAATTTAAGATTTTAAAAGTACACCTTGGTAGATTTTAGTGCCACGAGTATGCTGGAATCAACCGTGCCACAAAATTATGCTTTGGTCAAAAGATATCGCCGTTATGGCTAATCGTGACCAAAAAGGTGATCAACCGATCAATTCTGAGTTCAACAGTAAAACTAAAATACTAAATGAACGAAATAATTTCTGGAAAAAATATATGCCATATATCTCTGTGTTAGCTTTCCGAAACTTCAAACGGTTCGTGAATTCGATTTCTGGTTCTTCCGAAATCTCGAAAACACCGAAACATGTCAAGTTTCGGACAACCGACACTCTACGAATTTTCCAGAAATTTAGGTTCAGAAATTACGAAAATAAATTAGATATTCAGAAACTTTACCTCAATACGCTTCCAATAAAAAAATGGCACGCGAAAATAAGGTCCGAGTTGACGGCAATCGTCTCGGGAAGTCGGAGAATCACCGGGATCAAACTCCAAAAGGAGGAGGCTATAATTAATTAGGGTTTGTGAATATACAATGCATATATATAGGAGAGAGAGAGGCGGTTACTGTAGCGGGCGCCGACAGGTGGGCCCCCCGGGTGGATTATTGGGTAATTATTTATTTAATTTAGAAAATTAATTAAAAATTATTTTAAGTCCAAATAAATCAAAATAAATTGCAGAAAAATCCAGAAAAATTCTAGAAAACTCTAGAAAATATTTCTAAGTGTCTAGAATCTAGATAAAATATTTTAACACAAAATATCATCTTGTGCCCTCACAGTAAATTCCCAAAGCCTATAAAATATAAATTCTATATGATTTAATTATATAAAAATTTCCAAAAATTCTAAAAGATCCAAAAAAATTCTAAAATATTCTAGAAAATATTTTTAGTCATTTAGAGCCCAAATAAAAATATTTGGTCCAGCAATACCCCGTATGACCTTACAGTAAATCCTGAAAGTCCTTAAACATAATAAAACCTTAAATATTAAATACCTAAAAATATCCAAAAGTTATAGAAAAATGTAAAGTAGCTAAATAATACATATATAAGCTATCTAGAGGTCATATGACCTTAATATGGTCATAGCCCACTTACAAGCTTTGGCATGACTCACAATGACCATAAAATTAATCATAAACAAATAAAATTAAAAAATTAAAAATTTGGGAAGTGGGCTTACTGTTTTCCATAAATAAATTCACTTTATTTATTATGTTTCTGAGAAAATTACAACTGTAGGAATCTAATCTAGAAGACGATTACTTTATCCCTTGGACGATACGATGAAGAAGGCTCGGATCTCGAAGAACTTGGACAGCAACTGGGCAATCTCTTTGTGCTCTCTGAATTGAAACTCCTCTCTGTTGAAGGTGGAGAAACTCTCTTTTATAGAGTTCTGGATAACTGCTCTAGGCATACGCTCAGTCAGTTACTTGACGTGTGCATAACTGCAGGGACGCGTGGCAATTTTTGGTAGAGACACGTTGGCGTACGGTTGAGAGTAGTGGAGTATATCCAGGAGAGATTGATGGCATGAAAGCCACGTTGCATAACTTCTGAATGAGTGGATCACTAAGTACAGGACACGTGAAAACGTGTGTTGACTGTATATTTGAAGCCATCCTGAATGCATTTGCTGTGATACGCTGTCTTATTGAAGAGAAGTCGTATAGAGTCCACACGCTCACTTAGTTGACAAGGAGTCGTATAGAGTACATACGCTCACTTGGTAGACAAGGAGTCGTATGGAGTACATACGCTCACTTGGTTGAGAAGGAGTCGTATGGAGTACATACACTCACTTGGTTGACAAGGAGTCATATGGAGTACATACGCTTACTTGGTTGACAAGGAGTCGTATGGAGTACATACGCTCACTTGGTTGTCAAGAAGTCGTATGGAGTACATACGCTCACTTGGTTGTCAAGGAGTCGTATGGAGTATATACGCTCACTTGGTTGACAAGGAGTCGTATGGAGTACATACGCTCACTTGGTCGACAAGGAGTCGTATGGAGTTCATACGCTCACTTGGTTAACAAGGAGTTGTGTGGAGTACATATGCTCACTTGGTTGACAAGGAGTCGTAAGCATTGGGGGAGTAGACACGTGGCTATCCTCAATCTTCTCAAATGCGCCATATCTTCCAATAACTGACAAATATCTCTCGAGCGTCGTGTTACAGATATGATGGCTAACATACTGTCAGAGATGACAGTAATGATGGCTGTACATTTATGATGGCTAATGAGCTGTCCTCGTAAGAGACAAAATCAACTCTCAAAAATCCATACGACGGTTAATCTTTCTAGGACAGCTATCTTTGCACGAAAGACGAAGTGTCAGATTCATCCTCCATTGAGCATGTGCTGTGCTGTCATTCAAGAAATAATAAAATATTCACTGAGTGTATGGCTTTAGCTGAGCGTATGACTTTGAGCGTATGGCCTTTGAATGAGCGTATGGCTTTGGCTGAGCGTATGACTTTGAGCGTATAGATATTTTTGACTTGGTCTTATGTCAGCGTGTCATAATTTTTCACACCCTACAAGACCCCCTTCAAAGTTTTCGAACTTTATGATTTTTCAAAAGTTCGAAATTACTTTGAACTTAAAGTGGGAATAAGTCTTGACACGCTGGCATGAGTTTGTTATTTTCCCCAATATCAGTGCATATCTCTAGGGATTCTGTATTTAAAGAACGACCGCCGTTTAAGCTTCCCTTTCTTCTATAAATAGGTCTTTCAAAACTTAATTTCTTTCTTTACTTTTGCCTTCGTCTTCGAGAGAGAAAAAAATCCAGAGTTCAAACTTTCTTCTTCTTCAACCTAATCTTCATCAATGGCACCCAAGATCGACACTGCTGCGAAGGGAAAGGGGAAGGCTCCTGCAGAGTCGTCTCGGTCTGCTGCCACCGCTGCAACTGCTAGGAGGACTGCCGATCAGCGTATTCCACGAAGCGAACGCCCATTGAAACCTCTATATGGTGAGGAGGAGGATGATGAACAGTAACTATCCTCTTTTTAGGGCTCTGGTTAGAACGAAATCAGAAAACGTATCCCCTTTTTAGGGTCAATACGTCAGAAAATACGCTTCCCTCTTTAGGGTTTAGTCGTATTCCATGTTTTTCGTCTATACGAAAAATATGTTTGGAGCGTATTTCTGTTAGATACGCGTATCTTTGATAGAAATATCAACATACACTGATCTGAAGGAATACGCTATGTCAAGTTGTCTCACTGAGATACGCTGACTCTTTTGTTAGCGTATTTTTGATGAACGTCTTGTTAACCATACGCTGTTCTTTGGAATATTCCATACGACTGCTTGCTTTGGTTTAACAAACACTGATACGCTTAAAAAAAAGATCTAATCATTCTCTAATTTTTGAATAAAAGCTGAGCATAGGCTGAACTTTAGAATCTGTCATACGCTTAGGATAGACTTAGCGTAAATTGATCCTTGAATATGACATACGCTTAGGATAAACTGAGCGTGAGTTGATCTTTGAATCTGTCATACGCTTAGGATAAACTGAGCGTATGTTGATCTTTGAATCTGTCATACGCTTAGGATAAACTGAGCGTATGTTGATCTTTGAACTTGTCATACGCTTAGGATAAACTGAGCGCATGTTGATCTTTGAATCTGTCATCCCTTTGTGTTAAAGATTTTTAACTTCTTATTCTTCTTTTGCAGTGGATATTCTGGCCCAGGAAGCACAGTTTGAAGGATGTGTAGGGAACAACTATAAGAGTGACCTATCTCATGTTCGCTTTCCTCAATTTGATGGACCTTCCACAAGGATAGCCATTCTGAAAAACCAGGAGAACGAAACCCTGCTGAATTTGATAAGTGGTCAACCACTACAGAGTGTGGACAGTGCTATCCACTCAAAGTCAGCATTTCTATTTGGGGATGCTATCGACAGAAACTCTCAACCAGCCTGCGACAAAGTGTCATACTCGTATTATCGAGATGGTGATGCGACTCAGCCAATGTACTTGACTGGGTTATCTAAGAGCATCAACATAGCTCGCTTATTCCATGCAAGTCATCAAAGGCAAATGAAGTGGAATATTACTCCGTTCCGTCAAGCAAAAGCTGGATGGATATGATACAGTCAGGGAAGATTCTGCAGTGGTACTGAACCGCATGTTTCAGTCTTGCGAGGATTATTGCCAGCCACTATTCCTCCTGAGGACTCTGCACTTTTGAAGCCAGTTAGAGTCCCGATCTTTGTAAATGAATTTGTTCAGTTAGAAAATGCCGTCTATCTAAAACAGTCTATGAGACTTACTGGTCTGGTGAACCCAGAGAATACTAGATGGACTGTTCTTGTGAGATGGATTCTGAATAATTATGGAGAACAGTTGAAGGTGATAGGCCTATATAATGCCATCAAGTGCACTGCTTATGGTTTTAGGCCAAACCCGGACTTGTTCTTGGCACTAGCGGAAAGGTATAATTACCGTACCGGCACTTTTATGACTCCGAGAGGCGAGATGGGATTCGCTCTCCATGAAATGGCGTACATTTCTCAGTTGCCAATAGGAGATCTGCCATATGAAGAATATATTCCTTTTATTGATGAAATGAATAAGATTTCTGACGCCAACCCGCTAATTCTTCATGTGTTCAAAGAATTAATGTGCTACTACAGTATATGTAAGGCCTTTTATAAGGCAAAAGGTGCAGAGGGAGATTTAAGCTGCTATTCTTCTAAGTGGATGGCCTATTTATTCCAAGACCGCACTGAAGAAACCCAGAAGAAGAAGAAGACCGAACAATATGTCGATCGTTTTAAACCTCTGAGTCAAGCTGAAATTGACAAATTAATCTAGGACACCACCCATGATGACATCATCATTGAAGAAGATGAAGGTACCTATAAAGCTGGTGATAGATTGGAGACCTATATAAAGCAAGGTAGCCGGAAATTATCTGATGAGGGTCATCTGGCCGGGTTTATATCCCTCTGGCTGAGAAGATTTGTAGTACCTGGCACCTGTTCAGCAGACATGATGCACAGAGGAGTCATATTTGTAGCAGTCCGTCTGACTTTCGGGTACAAGATGGATTTGCTAACGGCGATGACATGCCGTCTGAATGCCGGTTTAAGGGCATATGCAGACAGAATGTTTGACTTGGCGAAGAAGAAGCTTACAACCTTTCCTCGGGTAGAAATGCCATTTACATATTTGTATGGGTGGCTACTCCTCCATTTTGAGTCTCTTATGAGTGCTGGAATGGCTGGACCAGATGACACCTTTTTGGAAAGATACCGTCACACACCAAAGTGGCAGTATGACACTCTGACAGATTGCAGGACCATATTAAACAGGGGAGAACTATAGAGTTTCACTTGTGTTCCCCCGCCTGTTGGTTATGAGACTATGTCTGTGAAGTTGATTGATGGCACTGGTGCCAATGAATTGGATGATATTCAGCATAAATGGCTGAAGATGATCTGGCCATCCCACTTGATCTGTCGCCGTGACGATGTCATTTATTTGGAACCATATCTTCCGAGTAGGTTTGCTCGGCAATTTGGCTATGATCAGTTGCACGTAGGGAATGCAACAACATGCTTTAGCCACCAAGGCGGATTAATCGATGGCACAAGAGCTTGGATATATTATCTTGCTAAAGGTACCGAAACTACCTTTTCAATGCCAGATCCGATTACTTATCAGAGAGGAGCTAGAATGTTGGCGTCTTATGCCAGGTTCTATGTATCGGCGAATACCTTTGATGAGAAATTCAGTATCTTGGGTAAAAGCTTCATCCATGTTGATAAGAAATCAACCAAATCAGCCCTTCCAAGAGATTGTCATGACCGAGAAGATCCTCTTGCTACTGATGAGGTTTATGAAGAAGTTTTGGAGAATCTCTTTTCCGATGAACTTCATCAGCCATTATATGTATCAATTGGAAGTGCTGAGGAGAGTGTATCTGCTGAAAGTACACCGAAAAGAAAGCGGGGCAAAGGTGCTTCTGGGCCTGCTCCAAAAAGAGTTACTCGAGCAGAAACTCATAATCATGGAGGAATTACTATTCCAGAGACTTCTCATGCTTCGAATCGACGAATCAGAGATGCTGATGAAGCAGGTAGTAATTCAAAAGACGATTATCCTACTATTCCATTAACCAAAAGAATAGGAAGGAAGGTGATAGTTTCAAAGACTAAATCTGTAATTTGTCTTGATGCAGAAAGTCCCACCAATCGTGCCGAACGATTGGCTTTAGAGAAGCAAGCCGCCTTTGCTTCTTCTGTTAAGACAGAACCTACTGAAGAGGATGTGTATGAACATGCTGAATCATCTATACCTTTTGATATGGAGTTGATTCCGCCAACGGCCGATGATACGCAGGTGATTAGTCAACCCGTGGTAGAGGCCGAGATTCAGACTAAAACAGCTGATGACTTATTGATTTCGAGAGAATCAGTGAAGGAAGCAACCACTCTCGAGCCACTTGCTGAAGTTTTGGAGAGCAATAAGAGTGATGAAAAACAGGTTGACTATGAACCTTCGTCTCGTTCCTTTGAAGATGAGGACATGGAGATTGAAGATGAGTCACCGACTGAAACTCATATTGATGTACTGAAGACAGTTGGCCAACATTCAGGGTTGACTCCAGAGCCGGAGAACCTTCTAGAATTAGAGGTCCATGTTCCGAGCACCTCTGGAGCAGGTAGTAGTGAAATAAATCCAGTATCAGAAGACACTCTGAATAGACTGCGAGCTGGGCTGGATGATCCAAAAGAAACAGAATATGAGCCAGCTCAGGTAATATTTTATACAGCAAAGTTTTGTCTTTTCCTTGCTTTATTGTCTTTTAATTTTGATCAAGCTTCTTTGATTCCAAAAGTTGTAGGAACTGCACCAGCAATGAGCTCGACTCATGCCCCACCTGTTCAGACTGATATTGGTGAGGGAAGCTCACATTTGCCTAGTTCCCCGAAAGCACCTACTTCTACTCCCAGAATAGAGTCCACTCCAGCTCCTTCCTTTACAATGGCAGCCACTCCCGGTTTTGAAACAGGGATAGCAAGGGCCATGGCGATGTATTCAGAGATCATTTATTCATATCTGGATACATTCTCCAGGCGACTTATGAATGATGAAACTATGCCTTTTTCAAATCTTCGAGCGGCGATTAATTTTCCGCTTTTAGCTTTGCGTCAGGCTGGTTACGAGACCCAGTGTACCTTTTTTGAGCATCTCCTGGATGATTTAGAAGTAACCATCCATAAATACTGGGAGATCAAAAAGGAAGATATTAAATCTTTGACTGCAGCTGAGATCGCTCAATTGGAACATGAAGCTCAAACTCAGCAAGCTGCTTTGACAGAATTCCTCGCTCGGTCATCTGAAAAGCTAATGGCGAAGGATGAAGAAATAATAACCACTCGTTAGAAGATGGAGCGCCTGGAAACAGAATAAGTATCTAAAGCTGAAGAACTTCAGAAATTAAAAAAAGAATTAGCTCATCTTCAGGAGCGTATTGCATCTATCGAAAAAGAGCAATATGACATTAATACTGCTCGTACAGCTGAAGCCACTCGCTATCAAATTTTACAGCAAGAGCGGGAACTGATACAGGCTGAGCAAATTGAAGAAACAAATCTTCGTAGCACTGTTATCATTAATTTTGACCAACGAATGGTTACGGTCGAAGCAGCAGAGTGAATTCATAAAGCTCATGAAGAAAAGATGAATAATGTACTTGTTCGTATTCAGGAGATAATTACTCCTCCTAAATAGATCTTTTACATTTTTCATGTCTTGAATTTTTGATACTCACTTCTAATCAATATTTTGATTTTGACTGAAGAAATGAATATCTTGACTTGATTTCAATTTTGTGCATTATATTTTTATAGAAAACATGTTCAGAGGTAAATAATACATGACATATTTCAATAGAATAGAATATACAAATGAACTTTGTAATTCTATCAGATGATATTAAACCAAAGATAATTTTAGTTTAATACTGATTATAGAAAATAGAATTCAGATATAAAGATATCTTTGAACTCTATTTTCCATGATCTTTGGACTCGGAGATCAAAAGACTAGATATCATTTTTATAGAATAATAAAAAAATGATACTGAGATAGAAAATTTAGAGGTAATATGGACGTGATTTTCTATATGAGATCTTTATTAAATCTACTGGGGATCTAATAAGACAGAATATCAAATTCTCTGGGAAGATGGTATGTGGTAGAATATCAATTTTCGCTGGGGATAACGACATCGAAATGACTTTTGTGGAGAAGAATAAACTCTGATTTTATGTTTGCTGGGTAGCAGTCGCAACAAAATAAAAATATTATATATTAACGAGATTTATACATAATATTTCTTTAAGAATTTGCCATTGATAGGCATCATCGCGACTTTACCATCCATAGAAGTAAGCTGATATGCTCCGTTAGAGAAGACTTTGTTTACGACGAATGGGCCTTCCCATTTCGCGTCGAACTTGCCTTTGCTCATATGGGTCATAGTCATCGGCCGTCTAACGGCAAGAACAAGTTCTCCTTTCTGATATGCTCTGATTTTCACCTTTCGGTTAAAAGCTTTTGAAATTCGGGCCTGATACAACTCAATATTTTGTTGAGCATACAATCGCTTTTCGTCTAGAGCTTCCAGCTCTTGAAGTCGAAGACGATCATTGTTCTCCGTTGTGAGTTCATTAGAGATTGCGATTCTCAGAGAAGGAACCTGGATCTCAAGGGGAAGGACAGCTTCGCACCCATATACCAAAGAGAAAGGCGTACATCCGGTTGTATTGCGAACTGTGGTGCGGTAGGCCCATAAACATTCACCAAGCTTCTCACTCCAGTTGTATTTGTTAGAAGAAATAAACTTTTTCAGGAGTTTGATGATGGTTTTATTGAAAGCTTCTGCCAATCCAATAGCTGCTGGATTATATGCTGTAGAAGCTAGGTTATTGATTCGATGGTCATCGCAGAATCGAGTAAATTTTTGACTGATGAACTGTGGTCCGTTATCATGGATAATACGTCGAGGAATACCAAATCGATAGATGACATGATGCTTGACGAAGTTGATGACGTTGGAAGTTTTGACTTCAGATAGCGGGATTGCTTCAGCCCATTTGGAAAAGTAGTCGGTTATTGCTAGAATAAACCGGTGTCCTTTTGATGATGGTGGGTTAATGGGACCAATGATGTCCATGCCCCAGGCCTCGAAGGGCCATGATGTCGCTGTCGGATGTAAGAACTCTGATGGTTGATGGATAAAGTCTGCATGAATTTGACAGGCTTTACATTTCCGGGCATATTGAATGGCGTCCGCCACCATCGTGGGCCAACAATAACCCATACGTCGGATGCGATCTTGAAGTTTAGGACCTGGTTGATGGGCTCCGCAGACACCATCATGTGCTTCACGGATAATCTGTTGCGCTTTCTCACCAGCGATGCATCGGAGGAGAAGACCGTCGTATGCCCGACGATATAGTATTTTTGTCGTATGATTATAATAGAATCTGAGGGCTCGACGTCGGATAGATGCTGCTTCGCTCGGATTATCAGGAAGTATATCATACAATACAAAGTTTAGAAATGGACGTCTCCAGTCTTCGATCATAGCTTCTGTTTCGTTTGAAAAGACGTACTCCATAGTAGAATCAGAAGAAGATGAAGATGCTCTGTCAAACCCTAATCCAGTACTAAGGTTGGAAGAATCAAATTCATCAAGATTGAGAGAATTTTTATCTGGGTTATGGGGAAAAACCCAAAGCCAAATTATTCTCGACGTAAAATAGCTTCCGATTATAAACCACTATCACTTGTTGACGTCTGACTGGTACGGCTAGCACAGCGGCAAGATTAGCCAAAGCATCGGCTTCTGTATTACAGGCTCGCCGAACGTGTTCAATAAAGAAATCTTTAAAAGAAAAGGCCATAGAGAGTGCTGCTCGGTGATAAAGTATCAAATCCTGATGACGGACTTCATATGTACCTCTGATTTGATTAACAATAAGTTTAGAGTCTCCAAAAACTTCTAAATATTGAATATCCAGATGTTTAACAAGTTGAAGACCGATGAGCAATGCATTGCATTTGGCGACATTGTTTGAACACGATTGATCTAAAGAGTAAGCCCTCTGAATAGTCAGCCCTTCTGGGGATACGAGAACAATCCCGACTCCGGCGACAATATCGCCATTGGGACCTATTCTAGATGCTCCATCAAAGAATAGACGCCAGGTAGGAGTTTCTTCAGACACTTGATTTGAATCCAGAACTTCATCTGGGATTTCATCATATAATTTAGAATTCTCTGGAACTGCATGAGCTGCCAGGAAATCAGCAAGAGCCTGTCCTTTAACTGACTTTTGAGGAATATAATGCATGTCATACTGAGCTAACAAGATTTCCCAATTAGCTAGTCTAGTGGTGAGAATGCCGGGTTTCTTCATCATAATCCTGATGGGATTCACTCTGGAAATGACATGAATCGTTTGGCCGATGATATAATGTCGCGTCTTCTGAACGACAAACATTAATGCTAGACATTCTTTTTCAATAGGAGAATAACGTGGTTCAGCACCTGTCATTGTGCGACTGAGGTAATAAATAGCATGTTCATGGCCATCTTTATTTTTCTGGGCGAGTAATGCACCGAGAGAATGATCCATGGCTCGAACATATAGAAGGAATGGTATTCCTGAAACAGGAGGTACCAAAACCGGAGGGTTCATGAGGTATTGTTTGATATCATCAAATGCTTTTTGACATTCTTCGTTCCAGATGAAGGATACACCTTTCTTCAAAAGTTTGTTGAACGTTCTGCAGCGTCCTGATAAGTTAGAGATAAATCTCCTGATATAAGCAATTCTTTCTTGAAATCCTCGTAGCTCTTTTAAGGTGCGTGGAGGAAGCATCTCTTGGATGGCTTTGATTTTCTCGGGATCCACGTGTATACCTTTAGCGGTAATGACGAAGCAGAGAAATTTGCTACTAGAGACGCCCAGGAAGGACTTAGTAGGGTTCATCTTAAGTTGATGCTGACGCATTAAATCAGAAATAGTCTTCAAATCTTGGATATGATCCTCTTTTTGTCGACTCTTGACTGCAATATCATCAACGTAGCATTCGACTATTTTTCGGAGGTGTTCGCGGAATATAGTGCTCATTGCTCGCTAATACGTTGCTCCTGCATTTTTGAGACCAAACGGCATTACTGTATAACAGTATGTACCGATCAACGTTCTGAAGGAAGTATGTCTCTCATCGTCTGAAAATATTTTGATTTGGTTGTACCCCGAATATCCATCCATAAATGACATTCGTTCGTAACCACATGTATTATCGATTATGACATCTGTAATTGGAAGAGGGAACTCGTCCTTAGGACAAGCTGCATTGAGATCGCGAAAGTCTATACAGACTCGGATCTTGTCGATCTTTTTGAGGACAGGAACAATATTAGCCACCCATTCAGGATGTTGTTCCTCTCGGATAAATCCGGAAGCTATAAGCTTGTTGACTTCAGCTTCAATTGCATCCATAATGTCTGGACGAAATCGTCGCTGTTGTTGTTTGACCGGTTTAGCATTTGGCATGATATTAAGTTTGTGTGTTGCGATCTTCGGATCCAGCCCTGGCATATCCTTATAGCTCCAAGCGAAGACATCGATGTAATCACGAATAAGCTTGATCATGTTTTGCTTATCTGTTTCTGAAAGGCTTTCGCTGATGAATATTGGCTTAGGGGATCCCTCATCACCAACATCAATTTGGATCAATTTATCTTCAGTGGGAGGTTCTCTTTGCTCGAATCTGAATTCCCATTGGTTGTCTAATCTTTGAGCCCATTGTTCCGATTCGGGTGATATTTCAAAATCATCTTCATCTTCATCATTTTCTTGCGGACCGTCGGCGGAGACCATATTGATGGATAGAGTAGAACGATGAAAATCGCCAATACTTGTGTCGGAATTCCAAGAGAAGGAATCGAAAGAATCGGATCGTTCGTCTCTGTCGGAGTCTAGATTCTCATGGACTGTATTGATGAAGGGAGTAGGTGTAATGTAACCCAATCCGCATTTTGTTCTTCCGTATTTTAAAGGAGGAATTCGAACAGGCATTCTTCTTCCTTTTCCATTACTGAGGCCGGTTCTAAAGTCATAGCCCATATTCTTGATGATGTTTTTGGACTGTTGACTGTAGCGACGTAGTTGTAACCTTCCAGTATCATCGTTTTTGTCGTCGTCTTCCAGATTAGGAGGATTCTGGGGCCCCTTGCAGAAGAATATTATAACTTCTTTTGACTTTCTAATAGGAACAAAGAAGTATGAATTTTGTACAGACTCTAATGATACTTCTGTACGAAGAGTTTGCACAACTCCTATAGTTAGTGGCTCTAAGCTATCTAGCAAATATAAATCACTTTGTACATGATTACAGACATCAATATATTGTAAAGGAGATGCTTTATTAATATCAGATGCTGTATTTACAGGAGAAGGCTGAGCCTTAGTAGATTTAGTCAAATTAACGACTAAAGGGGGAGAGGAAGAGCGAGCAGAAGTTTTGTTTCGATTAAGGTCGATAACAAAAGGCTCAGAAGAGGTGAGCTCCCTTGAAGATGATCGTAGATGAGTAGTGCGTCCACTGACTGGGATGACTAGAGTATCTGGTCTAGCCTGAGAAGATGGTGAGAGAGTGGTGTGTCCACTGACTGGGATTATCAGTGAACCTTGTGGAACTTGGGAAGACAATGAAGTGGTACGTCCACTGACAGGAATTATCAGTGGGCCTTCTTCAGATGATTTAGCAGACTGTGGAGGAGTGATACGCCCTTTTACAGGAATAACCAAGGTGTCAACTGTTGATGTTTCATCATCATCCATAGCTTGTAAGACTTTTGAATATTCATCTTTGTACATGCGAGAGTCACTGTAGTAGGCTTCGACTCCTCTGAAAGGATTAATGTCCGCGACTTCCTTTTGAACTTCTCCATTTTCATCAATGTATTTGAAGCACTGGTGAAGAGTGGAGGGGACAATATTGTGTTCATGGAGGAAAGGTCTTCCCAAAAGCAGGTTGTAAGATCCAACTAACTCAATCACGTAGAATGTGACACTCGACCGGAAATTGCCTATTTGTATTTTTAGGCGAATTTTCCCCAGAGGTTCGCTCTTGCCTTGATTGAACCCCAAAATGGTAGTGACTGTCTTGGTTAGACGATGAACTGGAATCCGTAAGGCATCCAAGAGACTCTTAGGCATAATACTTAGAGCTGATCTTGGGTCAATTAGAATGCGGTTGACCTTTATCGTGTCAACGTACCCAGTGAAGTAAAGAGGCCGATCATGACGATTGTCTTCTAGAAGCATATCGTCTTGGGTAAAAGTGATATTCGGAATGAATTCCAAGACACTGTTGCAATATAGGCAAGTCATCGGCTCTGCTTTCGGCTTCTTCAGATGAGTCAGGCAAGAGTCTGCTTGCAGTAGAGCTTCACTTAACGTTTCCCGAGTTTCCTTGGATAAACGTAAAAGTTCGAAGATGGATAACCTGGCTGGAGTGTTAGCAAGTTGAGCCAGAATGTCAAAATTATATGGTTTTTGCAATCCGGGAAGGAGAGACTTCTTGATTGGTTTATCGAAGCGGGCAGGTTGCTTCCCTTTGTCGGTTGTTGTTGGTTTAGATGGAATCGTCTCATCAGGAGCATTTGAAGGTCCTTCGTTAGAAATAGGTGCTGGAGCTACAACCGGAGGGACATCAGAAGTTTCTTCAGGAACTTCAGCATAATCTTTCAAGTATGTTTTTCCTGACCGGGTTCCGGAGAGAGCTTCAACTTCAGGCTCAGGTCCAGGGTCTATTGAAACCATATTGCAATCCTTCGTCTTGTTCTTGGTTTTTTTGGTGCTTGATTAGAGCTTCAGTCCAGAAACCGAGACCAACACGAGATTGATTATGTCTTAAAGTGAGGGCTAGAGGTGCTCGGAGTCCTTTGCCGGAATTCAAACCAGGAGCAGTAGCTAGATCATAATCCATCTTCGCCATTAATTCACGAGATTGTGAACTATATAGATGAAACGCAGGTTTGTATCTGTCTTCGGATTGAGGTATAGTTTCTGTCTCCGTAGGGGGTGATTGTCCTGCTAGGATAAAAGTAGAGATTAGAGAAAGATTGGGTATGATGCTAGAAGTCATATGGAATGACTTAGTCTTTCTAGGTTTCTTTTTAGACAGAGGGGCCTTCTGAGGAGAAGAAGAAGACATTTCGAACTCTGCCACTAAATCGGGGTGGATCCACATAATCTCTCCCTTTTTAGTGGTGACGGAAACAAGTCCTTCATTCTGGGCTGGTGAAATATTCATAACCTCGAGAGTTGCTTTGGGGATGGGGACAATCCCATTTTCCACCAATAACGGAGGGAAGTCACCGAACTGCATCGAAATCATATTTGCTGTGACTGTCTTGTCTTTAGGTGTTAGTGTCATAGCTCCTGATTTGATCATTTCTTGGATCTTTCCTTTTAACACGAAGCAAGACCAGATTGTATGACCCAGCATTCTGTGATATGGACAGTATTTTGGATGATCTGTCTTGTTGGCTTCATCAGGCCTTTTTATCTCTGGCAGTTGTATCTTGTTACCTTTAAGTAAACATTCGAAGATACCTTGAACATCGTCATCGTCGAAAGAGTATTCTTCCTTCGGCCGAGGAGGTCTCTGCTGTTGATTTGTTGGGGCTGGGGTAGCTTGAGCAGACATTACCTCTTGATTTTTGCTCTGGAGATTGACTTTGAGAGTCTCTTTTCCTTTACGATTGTTGGGTCGTGTATTATTGCTAGTACTTTGACTTGATTCATTGGGAGTCATGTGTACCCCCAGACCTTTAAAAGTTTCGGTACTGACTTCGGCAGCTTTGGCACTGACGATGAAGGAAGGCCAATCTTGGAATTGGGTAGATCCTGTCCACATGCTGATGATTGGTAAGAGATTTGACTTGCAAGTGTCGATAGTGACGGCATCGAGAGTTCCGAAGGCATTTTTAGAGCTTCTCTTCTGAATCTTTCAATGAAGCTCTCAGTGCTTTCATTATTTTTCTGTTTGATTCATATAAGAGCTGACATAGTCATGTCGTTAATGCCTTCATAGAATCGTTCTAGGAATATTTGTTTGAACCCGGCAAACGAAGTAATGCACCCATCAGGGAGACTTTGATACCATTCATAAGCAGTTCCTTTAAGACAACCAACAAATACCCGAGTAAGGAGGGCATCGCTCGGTTGCAACTGATCAGTCATCACCTCAAAGTGATTGATGAACTGACTTGGGGAGGTGGTCCCATCAAAGAAAGAAATAGTTGGTATTTTGGAGGATACGATACCTCCTTCCATTGTATGGGGTAAGGCTGCTTGATACCTAATCTTTGTAAGCCGTCCTTTTGCTTGAACGCTTCGAATTGAGACCAGAGATTTTTTAACTCTTTAATGACTGCTCCAGAAGATTGCGGTGTTGTTGCTTGTTGAGCATAATTGGGAGGAGGGACTGCAGCATATGTACCACCCCCAGCTCCGGACTGACTTGGAGTGGGTTGTATATGAACATTAGACTGTATCCCCGGAATAGTAGAAGGTTCCAGGTTTGGGGCAACAGGAGTATTTAATACTACTGGCGGTGCTGTTTGTTGAACTTGTTGAGTTTGTTGCTGAGTTTGCATAAGAGTATGCATAGCAGTCAATATATCCGCCATGGCTCGTAACTGTTGTTCCAAGGAAGAAATCCTTTGTTCATGAGCCTCAGTGCTAGTCGAAGGTTCGTGATTGCCATCTACCATATAGGTGGTAATCATTCGAGGTATCGATGATGAAATAGTCTGTTCTGAATCGTCGCTATGAGAGTCAGCATCTTTTTGGGGCTATTCACGGGAGTTAATACTGGGAAGTTGGACTCTCCTAAGAAATCCTCCATGGTCTCAGGATTATCACTTGGATGAGAAGAAGAAGAGATACTGGTTGAAGTTTCGGTTCTGGATCTGGTGCCAAGGTAAACACCGTCTTCAGAATCAGCTCGTATTCTACCACAATATTTTTGGAGGTCATGTTGATGGAAGCATAAAGAGGTTCATCTTCGTCTGATATTGATTCATGTTGAATCCGTTCGAAGACAGATCGCCTTTTCGGTGAACAACAACACTGGATGACAACCCGAGGTTAGAAGTTACAACCATGCTCTTCATGACGAATATGAGCAATGTCAGAGATAGATGGAGTGTTGATTCTCAGCTTGTTTTGCAAATGCTCCCGGAGATCTGCGGAAATGGATTGGGAAGTGTTTGAAGATGGTTTCTGTGTAGAAACTTGTCTTTTATTCTTCTGTCTTTTTGGTTCTTGAGTGTATAAAGACCGATTGATTTAAGCGATATAATTCTTAGCATATTGTGCATCAGGGTCCATTATACTTGTCTCAGTTTGATAAGGCTTCTTTATGTCAGAAGTAGAACCGAGACGATTCCGGTTAAGCTTATCACGAAGGTCCATAGGAGGTACAACCTTGGTATCAGTCCTGGATACTTGTAATTTGCCTTTCTCGGATCGAGAAATTTTGAGAGAAGGAAGATGAAAATTATTCCGACTAGGAGTCGGTAATAATCCATCTTTAGAGGAAGTAGCCAAAAGGCGTTTTCCTTTGTTTGATCTAGTAAGAGTACTAGTCAAATTAACCCCAGAGGTAAAAACCTTAGGAGCAGAGGAGTTGACGAAAGAGTCGTTCTCCTTGATTGGCACAAGATGTGCAAGCTGTGGGGGAATCATTTGTCTATTCTGTGGAAGAGAACCCCCAGCTTGGTCTTAAAAATCAGTCAAAGGACTGTATTGGTTGGCGTACGCTGTCTTTTGCCTAGCATACGCTGGCTTTTGTTTAGCATATACTGTCTGCTGTCGGCCTTTGCTGTACACTGCCTTTGCCGTATGCTGCCCTTTGATTGTCTTACGTACAGAGTCATTAGTGGCTAAAGAGCTGACTGCTATCGTAGGTGTAGAGACTTTGACATATCCAGAGATGGTTTTCCTTGGACATGCTGATTTAGCTAAAGAGCCCATTTTATCAGCGTAACTAGGAGAAGCCACTGTTGCTGTATTCAGAGAAGCCGATGTGTGTTTCGCTGAGGTTGGAGACGTATTCTTGTCAGCGTGGGAAGTAACAGAAGTGTCTCGGACCACCGGAGAAGACTTAGGGACATAGACAGAAAATTACAACTATAGGAATCTAATCTAGAAGACGATTACTTTATCCCTTGGACGATACGATAAAGAAGGCTCGGATCTCGAAGAACTTGGACAGCAACTGGGCAATCTCTTTGTGCTCTCTGAATTGAAACTCCTCTCTGTTGAAGGTGGAGAAACTCTCTTTTATAGAGTTCTGGATAACTGCTCTAGGCATACGCTCAGTCAGTTACTTGACGTGTGCATAACTGCGGGGACGCGTGGCGATTTTTGGTAGAGACACGTTGGAGTGCGGTTGAGAGTAGTGGAGTATATCCAGGAGAGATTGATAGCATGAAAGCCACGTTGCATAACTTCTGAATGAGTGGATCACTAAGTACAGGACACGTAAAAACGTGTGTTGACTGTATATTTGAAGCCATCCTGAATGCATTTGCTGTGATACGCTGTCTTGTTGAAGAGGAGTCGTATAGAGTCCACACGCTCACTTGGTAGACAAGGAGTCGTATGGAGTACATACGCTCACTTGGTTGACAAGGAGTCGTATGGAGTACATACACTCACTTGGTTGACAAGGAGTCATATGGAGTACATACGCTCACTTGGTTGACAAGGAGTCGTATGGAGTACATACGCTCACTTGGTTGTCAAGGAGTCGTATGGAGTACATACGCTCACTTGGTTGTCAAGGAGTCGTATGGAGTATATATGCTCACTTGGTTGACAAGGAGTCATTTGGAGTACATACGCTCACTTGGTCGACAAAGAGTCGTATGGAGTTCATACGCTCACTTGGTTAACAAAGAGTTGTATGGAGTACATACGCTCACTTGGTTGACAAGGAGTCGTAAGCATTGGGGGAGTAGACACGTGGCTGTCCTCAATCTTCTCAAATATGCCATATCTTCCAATAACTGACAAATATCTCTCGAGCGTCATGTTACGGATATGACGGCTGACAGACTGTCAGAGATGACAGTAATGATGGCTGTACATTTATGATGGCTAATGAGCTGTCCTCGTAAGAGACAAAATCAACTCTCGAAAATCCATACGACGGTTAATCTTCCTAGGACAGCTGTCTTTGCACGAAAGGCGAAGTGTCAGATTCATCCTCCATTGAGCATGTGCTGTGCTGTCATTCAAGAAATAATAAAATATTCACTGAGCGTATGGCTTTAGCTGAGCGTATGACTTTGAGCGTATGGCCTTTGAAAGAGCGTATGGCTTTGGCTGAGAGTATGACTTTGAGCGTATGGATATTTTTGACTTGGTCTTATGTCAGCGTGTCATAATTTTTCATACCCTACACTTACATCCAGACTGGACTCCAACAATCTTTTTCTCCAGTCTGATGAGAGGGTATTGACCCCATGGGTCCTCAACTAGACTTCATGCCTGTCGTCCCATGACAGAATTCTAGCTCCCCTATGCCACTTATCTCCGATCCTCCGAGTTGCTATGCATCTTCTTTTGTCTCCAGTTCCTCGACCGTCACGTCGACGCTAGCTGCCATGCGTAGCACCTCTTGCACCACTGGGATCCTGCCATATCAATGACACGCCCAAGACCGAAGTTCCTGACGATCAGCCTCACCGTAAGTCTTGGCTGCTTGTCCATGACTTCTGTCTTCCACCGGAAAGTGTTAACGTTCCGACGAGCTTCTTCACCCTTGGCTGGCCCAACCAAACGGACGGTACAGTTCTCACAAGATTTGAACTCCTGAACCTGTCCACCTTCGTGTCCGAACTTGAAGCTCCCCCATACACATGCATCCTCGAGCAGAACACCATACACTGTGCATGCCGTCGATGACCCACAGCTCCCTTTGAACTGTGTGAATGATGATGCCCCTGCCTCAGATTGAGTTTGTTGTAAAACTTGATCTCCTCTCCGATTTCAAATTGCTGAAATCGATGTCGCTCTATGAAGATTTGATAAACCACCTGTCGCCAAATTTAGATCCGTAGAGCAACCCCCACTGGAGACCGACCAGCTGTCATGGGACCGACAGACTGACCCTCAATCTTTGACTTATCACCATCCGTCGCTTCGTCTCGACGAACCGAATCCTCCGTAACCCTCAAAGCATCTAGAAGCCCCTCCTCAGCAAGTTCTCGATGATCTACCTCCTGCCAAACACCCCTCGAGCCTCCATCCGGTGTCTGTAACCGGCCTGTACAGCTCAGCGACTTGAACCTGTACATGCAACACAAATCTCCCCAGTCAGCTGTTGGGAACCCTTCGTAAGCATCCAATTTTTGCTCCCAAACAGACTGCGACAGCCATCATCTGACAGCCTCCCTACCGAAATCAGGTTGTAGTGCAAACTCGGTACATATCGCATACCCCTGAGGACGAATTTTTCACCAAACTCCGTCGTCAAGTGCACATCATCGATGCCTATAACTGCAACCATCTCCTTGTCGCCCATCTTCACACGTCCAAACCTGCCGCCGCGATATGACATGAAGATCCTTCTATGTGGAGTGGCGTGATACAATGCCCCCGTGTGCATGACCTAGTCGCCATCATGACACATGCCACAAGGTTCCTCTGCGTCGGTCGTTGCGATGATGATATCTCCCATTGCTGTGAGATCCTCCTGATTATCCTTGCCTTTGGCATTTTTAACTTTGAGTTTCATGTAGTTCCTCTTGATATGACCCCTTTCGCCATATTAATAGCAGCCCTTTTTGCGGTCCACAATCACAAGATCCCAAGAACTCCCCCATGTCCATACCTGTGACTTGGGTCTTCCCTTCCCGTAGAAGTCAGCAGAGCGGACTCCTGCGACGATTCCACTTGCTTGCACCAGACTTCCTCATTCAACAAGCTACTTTTGACTGTCTCCATCGTGACAACTCTATCAGGCGCGGAGTTGCTCACCGACACCACCAACGTCTTCCAGCTTTTTGGCAGAGAACTCAAGAGCAGTAGGGCCCGAAGCTCATCATCAATCACCATCTTCATCGCAGACAGCTAATTGATGATACCGTGAACCTCGTTCAGATGTTGTGCCACTGGAGCACCTTCTATTACTTCGAGTTGACGAGTTGGCAAATACGAAATACCTTGTTGCCAGTCGTCGTCCTTTCGTGTAGCGAATGCAGCTTCTTCCACAATGCTTTTGTCGAACTCTCCATGGTCACGTGGTGAAACACCAAATCATCCAACAATTGGCGGATGAATCCAATGGTCTTTCGATCCAGTCGTTTCCAGTCTTCAGTAGCTTTGTCCGTTGACTTTGCGCTGTCGCCCTCCAACGGACCATGCAAGTCCTTGCACCAGAGTACATCCTCCATTCTTGGCTTCCAAATCGCCCAGTTTCCTCCTGTGAGGGTGATCATACGAGTGTTCATATGCTCCATAGACATGGTTGCCAGAACCTCCAAAGCTCTGATACCAGAGTATCAGACCAGATGAATCGAACCTTCACTCTGATACTAATTGCTGGGCGCATAAGAAAATGTTTGCCAACACACCTGACCAAAACCAACCTCCGTTTAACGGACACCAAGCACAAGATGAAGACAAGTATATGGCGGTGACGTACGTCATCTGGACAAATTCCAACCTTTAATAACTCAGATGAAATTACAAGATTGACAGAACTCACGTTGAAACCTTTGTCCTAATAGGTTCAACCCCCTCACCACTCTCAAGAAGAAAAACAGAAGATTATAATTGAGATCACTCACCAACCCGTAACAATCTTCCTAACCGAAGTTGACGACTTCTCGATTAGATCTTCTTATTCCTTCTGTCTTGGATGTCGAAGTCCTAAGAGCAAAGTACAGACTTTCTCTTAGATTTTCTTATGGACAAGCATCCCGAATCTCCACTTTTGTGCTTTGTGCTTATTCTTTGTGCCTCCACCCTCACCCCATATATATAGGATGAGAAAATTCTATTTTAGGTCATAATATGATTTCTTAATTAGGAAACCCTCAAATAAGAATCCTATTACACCTAAGATAGCTCATCAATTATCATATTTTAGATCATAATATGATTTCCTAAAATAAGAATCATATTATATCTAAAATAGCACAACACCAATTATGGACATCCAAATATAATCAAATCAAATATTTAATAAGATTTGGATTCCACAAGTATGTTGTTACCAAATCCAGACTGGACTCCAACATGTCAAAAGGTTTTCTCCTAAGATCTAATAAAATAAAGCAGTTTATTAAATCTTTGTTGTTTCAAAAATTAGAAAAATTAAACAATTATGGACTTGATATCTAATTAAGCAGTAGATCGAAATGAATAATAAACTAGTAGGCCTCCTAGTAATTAAACAAAACAATCATGAAGATGGGCATAGAAAAATATTCAATACTCAAAGTATAAATCAAACAAATAAATACAATTTAGATCTCACAAGTTTTTGATTCCAAGGATTCCGTTTCGTTCGACCAACAAGACTTTAGCCACACGTGTTCATCAAAATATCAAAAAGAAAAGTTGGAGAAGAAGAAGAAGAGTTGTGTGTGGTCCTCTCATGATTGCTACCCCTTTTATACACTCCAAATTTGTTGTTTGAAGCCCAAAATATCTTCCCACAAATACTCTAAAAGTTACAACTGTAGAAGCATGAAAAAATTTCAGCAAATGAAGCCCCATGCGCCCAAGTCAGTGTAGCTCTATGCACCCAAGTCAGTGTAGCTCCATGCGTCCAAGTCAGTGTAGCCCCATGTACCAAGTCAGTGTAGCTCCATACGCCCAGTCAGTGTAGCTCCATGCGCCCAGTCAGTGTAGCTCCATGCGTCCAGTCAGTGTAAGCTTCATGCACCCAGCCAGTGAAGTTTCATGCGCCCAAGACCAGCTCTCCCGAAAGGAGGGCGCATAGCCTGAGACATGGCTATGTGCCCAAGCCTGACTCAATCAAAGCCATGATCAAAACGTATACCGAAGTACACGGCCACGTCAGTCTTCATGAGCAGTCGTGCAACGAAGCATGCGGCCACGTCAACACCACGACCAATCCACGATCTCGTAGCCTGTATGCGCCTACGTCCTATGCGCCAAAAGCAGGACTATGCGCCCACATAGAAACCAGCGTATTTCCTCATGTGGGCGCATAACATCATTCCAGCCCAAGAACGACTATAAAAGGGGGGCCTCATCCATCTTCAAAATAGAGAACAAAGAGCATTTTCAAGAGCCAAATTGCTGCACTTCTTGCCAGTAAGCCGAGAGTCAGCAATTTTCTTAGGTTTCCTTCCACTTTTGTAATCGGAGTGTCAACGGAGTAAAGGAGCAACTGCCGCTCGATCTTCATCGTTCCATTTCCTAAAATTCTTTTTTGTACTCGGAGATCCTCAGCGCAGGATCTCTTAGGCGTACTCGATTTATGGTGCCTTGCGCCAAAAAAAGAAAAGACAACATTTTTTTTGTGTGTGTCCACAAAAATGGCGACTCTGCTGGGGACTACCTTTTTCTCTGACGAGAAGATGGTGACGCAATCCGATACCGGCAAAATGGAGAGTACTCAGAAGATGCTGATCGTAAAGTTTGATCAACAGGCGTTCGAAGAGATGCTCTCGAGGGACGACTCTACTCCCTCAAAATCAGCGAAGCCAAACAAGTCTCGCAAGACTTGG
This sequence comes from Iris pallida, assembly GCA_029216955.1. Lineage (NCBI taxonomy): Eukaryota > Viridiplantae > Streptophyta > Magnoliopsida > Asparagales > Iridaceae > Iris > Iris pallida. The sequence goes on along the minus strand of JANAVB010029820.1, from coordinate 1,564,820 downwards.
CTTCCGAAGGCTCGTTGTGCATATCCTGCTAGTGTCATAGCAGATATACAGCTGGAGGACTCTGTCACATGGGAGCATGACTCTGCCACAGAAGTTCCCCAAATGGAGAAGGCTCACACCATTCCGGGCTCTACTAGCCCAGTGACTTCTTCCCTGCACAACCAACAACAGGGTGTTCAACACCCGAGACTTGGCAAAGGAAAATACTACGATGCCATGAATCGGGGCGTACGATACTCTGGCCGAACCCGGCGAGGCTCACAAACGAAGGAGGCCAAACTGGGAGAAAACAATACTGCTCCACTAGGCATGTATCCAAGGCTATGCACCCAAGGGAGTGTTTGGGCGCATAGTCCCAACCAGAACACTTCTGTCTTCATCAGGCTGGGCATCCAAAGCTATGCGCCCAAGGCTTTGTGCTCAGGCTCTCTGGATCTATACTATGCGCCCACATCAAGGAGGCTCAGACATGCTGTCAAAGAGCATGTGCCCAAGGCCAGTCTCCAAGGCCTATGCGCCAACAACAAAAAGATTGGCCCCAACGCGTATAGCACGGGGCTGTCTTCAAGGACATCACAGAACTTAGGTGTAGAGGTTTCCCCTGCACATGAACTAAGTCTGGATGTGCCTACTCTCCTTACGAACCTGCATGCAAAGTTCGACGATGCATGCAACAAGGGTTCCAAGGCAAAACTCCCTTCCGCTGACTTGCGCGACATGATAAATCATAAGCGTAAAGCGAGGGAGAACATAACAATTCATAGTGCACTTCCGTGCACCAGTATTGTTATCAACTTTTGTTGCTCCAAAGCAACGAGAGTGCCTCAGAGAAAGTCCGTGTTTCGACGGCTGCACTTCTCTGATGACGAGAAGCCACTATGTGTTTCATCCAACATGGCTTCAAGGGGTCCCCCTTACGGAAGTCCAATCAAAGACGGTGGACTATGAACCCAACTTTCTCTCTTAGCTCTGCGAGAAGAAGAAGGAGAAGTCTACCAACAGACGGCCAATAGGCTGTCATATCGGAAGGAGTCTATATGGGCACTCGATCAAAGACAAGATTCTGTATGGACGATGAGGATTCCCAAGCCGGGGGTAGCATTCCCTCAAAATTTGAAGCAGATGACCCCCACACTGGAGGTAGCCTTCCAGAGGACGATGATCCCTCCGAATCCGAGGGCGACTATCTACCTCCTCTACCTGAAGATGAAGGACTTATCCACTCGGAGACAGACAGTATCAACACCAGTTGTACTGCTTCCTCTGTTCATCCTCGCATGCTATCTACATACATGACGGACGGAGAAAGACCTGAAGAAGCCAGTGATCAGACTAGCAAATGGCTAGAGGGTCTCGAAATAGCATTCACCAAGATCACTGATATGCTTACCAGCATCATGGCAGTTCAAGCTGCTGGGGCTGTTCCTCCACCTCAACAAAACATCTCGGCCCACGCTAGTCCAGCTCACAGCAACAACCATCCTTCATTACAAAAGGAGTATCATTTTGTTGTGCCTCCTCCAAATCTTACAAGTGCCGGGGGTAGTCCTTCGCCAACAACGCCTGACAACCGTTCAACAGCCGTTTTCTAACACCTGCTCAATCAACAGGATGCAATTGATTCCTTGGTCGCTCGCCTCGACACCATCTCGCACAAAGACGAGCTTCAGAAGATGGGGATATCTCAACCGTATCCCCCTGAGTGGAAGAATGCTACTTGCCCTCCTAACTACAAGCCGCTGACCCTGAACTCATTTGACGGGTTGACTTCTCCTCGTCAGCACATGACGTACTTCAACACGCAGACTTTGCACTTGCCCAGAGATGATCCGTTCCTGTCGAAGTTGTCTATTAGCACCTTACAGGGGGTAGCCTTCGAATGGTTTTGCAGTCTGCCTGACGGGTGTATCAATTCATTCAAAGACTTGGAGAGGTTGTTCCTCAACAGATTTTACGAGAGCGGCATGCATGTTAGTATGTCCACACTCATCGAGACCAAGCAAAGGAGGACTGAGTCTGTCATCGCCTTCATAGAACACTTCAGACGGCTAGCACTGAAGATGCCCTTCGGTATAACAGACTCAGAACTTATGGATACTTGTCGACATAACTTCCTCCCTACAGTGAAGTTTTGTCTGGGTATACATAAGTATGATACATGGCCTGCTTTCATTGGGGCCGCTGATGTTGCTAAAAATGACGTTCCTAACTTGGAACTACTAGGGTTAAAAACACCCAAATCCGAAGACAAGGACAAACATCCTCAAACTATCCCTGTTCGTGGGGGTAAAGTGAAAGAAGTCCTGAAAGCCGACACATCCAAAGGAGATTCCAATTCTCAGGGCGCCTCCGACAAGCCTAAGGAGACCTTCTCCTTCGACGAAGACGATGTCATTACCATCTTCCACACATTGACGAAGGATAATAAACTGACATTGCCTCCACCATAACGTCATGCAGAGGTGAGCCAACTCAATGATCCCAAGTACTGTCTCTATTATCAGTACGTGCATCACTCTACCAAGGACTGCATCATCCTAAAGAAGAAGATACAACAGCTTATCGACAACCAAGTTATCAACCTCGAAGCGGAAGATAAGGTCGTATCTGCTACTCTTCAGTTTGGCGACTTTCCTCCTACAGAAGTCCCAGACGGCGTGGTCCCGATCCCCAAGGTGATAATGGAAGTCGTTAACCTACCACCAGCTTGCAACTCGACCTTGGTCCCACTCACAACTGAATGTGGCGAGATCATATGGGTCCACCCAGACCTTGTCTAAGAAGTGACGCAGGGGGTAGCACCTTCCAAAGCAAGAAGGGGCAAAAAATTTAAGCCATGCCATATGGTATCCTCCTCCATCTATGAGGTTCTATCTGGCGAGACGCGATTGGGGAAGACTTATCTTCGGACGTACGATCCCGTACAAGAAGAAGCAGTACCTTCTCAAGCTCCTACTGCCCCCATAAGCTCAGAAGCCGGCCCGTCCAAGCCTCCAATTACGGACAAAGCCAAGTAGAAGGAGACACGGTTTGACAAGTCTCTGAAGACGCCGGCTCCGGAAGGCATGGATCGGCCCTACAACTTTGACATACTGGCACAGTTAGCCAATACACCTGCCAGGTTGTCTCTGTTCGATCTATTGTGACTCTCCAAAGAAATACGGAAGGCCTTAAGTGAGGCATTACTACATGCCGACTCTTACTGTGAGCCCCTATTTTTCAAAATTTATTTAATTAGTGTTAATTAATTATTAATGTCATATTTAGCCTTAAAATATTTATTATGATTTTTAGGATTTTTTCTAGAATTTTTAAATCAGTTTTAAATGAGTTTTAAATACTAAAATATTATTTTACAATTAATTAAAAAGTTTGAATATCATTTTATAATATTTAGAATTGTTTTAATATAGTTTTGTAATTTATTAAATTGTTTTAATAGTAGTTTATAATAATTAGAATTGTTACAGTGTTAGTTTGTAAATAACAAATTATTTTTAATGTGGAATGCAAATTTTAATTTACATTCAGTAGCTGTTAGGGTCTATTTGCAATTACCTAAAGTCTAGGGACCCTAATGCTAAACCTAAATCTACCTACCCCCGATGACCCGGCTGCCCCCCCGACTGCCCGACGACCGCCACGCCGACCTGCCCCCGCCATTTTCGGCCGCCCAACCGACCTAGGACCGACTCTGACCCCTATAAAAAACCCCACACTCACCCCCGACCCATCCACGACCACCGTCGACGACCACAGACCCTATTCTCTTCCCCGACAGCCCAAACCCAAACCCTAACTCCGGCGAACTCTCGTCCAGCCCCCACGACGAGCGTCACCGCCCCCAACCACCATCAATCGATGCGCCCGACCAAGACGAACGCGTTGCCACCACTCCGCCGCGACCACGCTTCCTCCTCCGCCGTCTAGAGCTTTCGAAACTCCCCCGACTCGCCGGACACGTAAGTGGCAGTGTTGAATTGTATCGTGCGTGTCTCGAATCGACCTACGTTGTTCGCCTGGACACGACGACCCTAATGCTGTGCTCGAACACGCATTTTAGGACCCGTGCGTGTCGTGCATAGCACGGACACGCGACTCCTGTGTCCCAAACTGTCAGGACACAGGGCTTCGTTTTATCGGGTTTAATAATATATCACTAAAAACCTAAATAATACTAACCTAAATCCTAACCCTAATACAAGCCGCGGGCTGACCCCCTGGCCAGCTCGACCCAGTCAGGGAACTCGACCCATAGGGCCAAGTTCGAGCCCCCTGTGCTGTGTTTGTTTTCTTTTTATTTTTATTTTTCTTTTTCTTTTTCTTTTATTTTTATGTTTATATATATATATATATATATATATATATATATATATATATATATATTATATATATATATGTATATATATATATATATATATATATATATATATATATATATATATATATTTTTTATATATATATATATATATATATATATATATATATATATATATATATATATATATATATATATATTATATATATATTTTTTACTAATTTATCTATTTATATATTATATAAACATAAAAATAAAATATATATATATATATTTTATTTTTATCTATTTTTTATATATATATATATTTTTTACTAATTTATCTATTTTTTACTAATATATATATATATTATATAATATATATATATATTATATATATATATATATTATTATATTATATATATATATATATATATATATATATATATATATATATATATATATATATAAGATATAAATATATAAATATATAAATATATATATATATATATATATATATATATATATATATATATAATATATATATATATATATATATATATATATATTATATATATATATATATATATATATATATATATATATATATATATATATATATATATATGTATTTCTGTATATATATTTTTATTATATATATACATACTGTTATATACGTATGTACAGTATTTATATATATATATATTATATATTTATTTCTTTATGTATATATGTATTTTCTATATATATACATATATGTTATATATGTATATGTATATATACATAATTATTTAGCCTAAGTAATTTACGTAATATTATACATATGTATATTTTTAATATATGTAAATATTACTTGTCATATTTTTATGGCTACTATGTAAAATTTTACCCTATTAAAATATTAATATTTATTATGTATTTTTACCTCTTTGTATTTTTTTTTGTGTATTTTAATTACTGCAACCATTTGGTGTCCAAGTCTAGCATAAATTTTTGGGCCAAATGTGTTTTCCCACATTCAAGACCTGTACAAGTCATATTGGACTTGATTCATGGCCTTGGGTCATGTATTTGGACTTTGGTTCAAATTATATACATGGACAAAATACGCAGATAATTAATTATTTAATTTTAGTTTATGTACCATATTGTTTTTGAATTTCTAAAAATACTTTAATTACTGTTAAAATTCTAGAAAAATAGTATTTAGATACTATGTTAATTTAGCTAATTTAGTATAATTTTTACAGTATTTAATTGATATTTTTGCCACAGTTTTGGCATATGAAACCAGAACTCATTTTCTGTGTACTTAGGAAAACTGAGTTTTATAAAATACTTGTACTGGTTAATAAATTCCAAAAAAAATATAATAAATTTCTATAATTAACAAGGATCATTTTGGTACTTTATTTTATGTAAAATTGAACTTTTTGTCTATCTCAAAAATTGTTGGAACACAATGTACAGTTGATTTATTTATTGAATAATTATGACTTGCAGCTTTTTGTGTTATTTTGAGTTATAGCCGTATTGAACCTCGCCCCTCACTAGTGTAAAGACCCTAAAAGTTAGTTATAATAGTGTGTCACCCCACATTGGTCTCCTATGCTAAAGTCATCATTTTGGCTAGGTGCTTAGTCACAAGTCGTGTTTCACCAATTAGTGTGTTAGCATTTTAGCTTAGTGTAAAAACTAAGTTTATGTATTTATTTCTACAGTGACGAGTTACCAGACATCTATAGCACTTTTATCGTAGCTTGCTTTGCTAGAGGCAAGTACTTTCTACGAACTTTACATACTGCTATAACAATAAACTGCGATTTACCAACCATGTTAAATGCTGAACCTTGGGGTAGCAAGTTAGAACTTTACATGTTGTATTACTTTCAGTCTCTGCCATGTTTAGGATACTTTTTATATATCTCACATGTTTAAATAATGGGTTAAGGGAAAACTGCTAGTAGTGTACGTGATCATGACCTCCTTCTCCGTATGTATTTACCGCGCTCGGTGACATTCTATATGTGACCTTGCCGTATGTTCTGATCCCGTGTTTGTGTATGGATATACACCGATGCCGTTCGTGCACGTATGTGCATGCCAGAAAACTTGATATGCGCTGCTGTACATCCTATTCACCTATTGACCGATTAACGTATATGCTACAGTTTTAAACTTTTAAACTATATGTTGTCATTTCTAAAAAGAACCAATTAAACCAAGATATGCCATAATTCCAGTTTATTACATTCCTGTTCATGCTTCGTATATTTAGTTTACTAGAATCAGTACTTGCTCCGTCCTGACAGGATAACGTTGTAGGTATCCTTACTGAGGAGGAGTTGCTCTGTGACTCATATTATAGAGATACTGCCGAGGACTAGGCTTTGCCTTACGAGGATGTACCTACGGAGAAACTCGCCTAGTTTGCGTAGTCACTTGGGATACTTAGTGTAGTCATGTATTAGACTACGTATTTTGTAACTGGACATGTATCCAGTTTTATATTTCAGACTTGTACTTGGACTTATTACTATATGAGACGACTTTTGTGTTTGAAGCATTTATGACTTTTATTCACTTATAGAACTGTTAGCACATTTAGTCTTATCTTGCGATCTCTAGAACAGCTTACTGCGCTTTATCTCAAGCACATGCTAGACATGACTCGGCCCGGCCCAACAATTTGGGTAGCGGGTCGTGACATATTTTTAGTGGTGGCCCATGCGGGTCCTGACTAAATTGTTTGGTTATGTTATTGTACCAAGCATGCCTGCAATTAGGAACTTAAGGTAATTAGACAACATTAGGAATAACGCTTAGAATACCTAGAGGAATACTAGGATTGCAACATAGAAAATACGTCACATGCTTGCTATTATAAGTAGATTTTCTTGTCTATGATTGTTTATTTTAAAGAGTCCTTATAAGTCCTTTTTATTATAATTAGATGGTGCTTACTCGTTCATCCCAGTATATCACACCTGAGAATGGCGCCCTCCATATCCAGTCAGCTGACCAGTTGACTGATACACCTCCACCTCCACCTACCATACTCCTCCACTCCACAAATTCACAAACCCAGATACCTCCACCACCTTCCACATCACAGGCCCAGCAGGACCCAATACTCCCACCACCACCTATCACTATACCTACCCAGGCTTCCATCACACTCGACGGGAACCAACTGCTCACTCTGATCCAGGGGTTCCTAACGACCCATCAGGAGCAGACTACCCTACTCCGCCAGAGCATGGAGCGTTCTGAGGAACGTATCGTGGTCCCACCACCTGTAGAGCCACGACAGAGAGCGGGGACGATCAAGGACTTCATGGGTCTAAACCCCAAGGAGTTATCAGGGACTGGGGGTATAGTAGTAGCAGATGACTGGCTAGACTCGGTAGAGAGGAAGCTCCTTGGAGTTAGGATACCGGATGACCTCCAGGTCGAGGCAGCGGGATTTCTGCTGATAGACTTGGCAGGAGTTTGGTTCCGAAATGAGCCGTTATTTGCAAAAGGGAGGGCCACTTGGGATCAGTTCAAGACCCAGTTCAAGAAGAAATTCTTATCGACCACTGCTAGAGTAGCCATGGGGCTACGATTCCAGAACATCCAGCAGGGAAACCGTTCTGTTGATGAGTATGCGGCAGAGTTTAGTCGCCTGAGCCGTTTCGCTCCTAGTCTGGTTGCAGACCCAAGGAGATGACCCGTAGGTTTTACCATGGTCTAGTTCCAGAAATCGGCATTCTTATAGTGGCGAACGGTACGACTGACTACTACCAGAGCCTAGAGTTGGCCCGGAGCATTGAGGAGCGTCTTCTGTCTAGCAAGAGGCCGGCTTCTGTACATCATGAGGGACCGTCCAAGCGTCAGGCTTTCCAGCAGAGAGCACCAACGCCGCACCAGCAGACATACCGTCCCCCTACACCACATCATCAGACCCCGCCAGTTAGAGTCCCGGGACCCCGGCAGCAGCAGAGGGGAACCTTGTGTACATTCTGTAAGAGGGTAGGCCATGACTCTTTCGTTTGTAGGAAGAGGTTGGGGCAGTATTTAGCTTGTGGGTCTGCCACCCATCAGCTTCGAGACTGCCTAGTAGCGAAGACTAGAGGGCCGCTTCCGACTCAGCAGCAGAGGTTTGGACAACATCTGCAGTAGCAGAAGGGACCTCAGGGGAAGACTTATAGCCTAGCCCTTGAGCCGGAGCCGGAGTCGGAGCAGGTTTCGGAGCCAGATTACTTAGCTGACGTCATCACAGGTCATGTTTATTTGCATACTTTTCTAGCTCTATGCTTGTTTGATTCTGGTACTTCTTATAGCTTCCTGTCATTAGAGTTTATGCATGAACACCACTTAGTATCTACACCTACTGCGAAGATTAGTAGAGTAATGACGGAAGGAGGACCAGTGCCTATTAGAGCTATCTATAGATGCTCTATTACTATAGCCGAGAGAGAGTTTGAGGGGTGATTCTTTGTGATGCCACTCCCCGATTATGATATCATATTGGGGATGGACTGGCTTAGCTATGCCCATGCATCTATAGACTGTCATGAGGGTAGTATTTTGTTCAGTCCCCCAGGCACAGCACCATTCAGAGTTAGGAGGATAGGGCCGGAGATCAGCCTAGAGCCGAACTGTTGTGCGACAGTTGGGGACGTAGCACCGCCACACCCTATCATTAGGAAGTTTATGGATGTATTCCCAGAGGATCTTCCAGGACTTCCGTCTGACAGAGATGTGGAGTTCACTATAGATTTAGTATCGGGTTTATCACCAGTATCCCGGGCTTGCTATAGAGTGAATCCCAAGGAGGCTGTAGAGATGAAAGAGCAGATTGATGACCTGTTAAAAAAGGGTTTCATTCGATCTAGTGCTTCTCCAAGGGGAGCGCCAGTGCTCTTTGTACCTAAGAAGGATGGTACAGTTCGGTTGTGTATTGACTACCGGGCCTTAAATGCCATCACCATCAAGAACAAATATCCTCTGCCCAGGATAGATGATTTGTTCGACCAGTTGAGTGGAGCAAAAGTATTTTCTAGGATAAACTTGAGATCCGGGTACCACCAGATGAAGGTCAGGGCAGCAGACATCCAGAAGACGACGTTCAACACGAAGTACGGGCAGTAGGAGTTTCTGGTGATGCCATTTGGTATCATAAATGTGCCAGCTGTCTTTATGAATTTGATGAATAAGATATTTCACCAGTATCTGGATAAGTTTGTTGTAGTGTTTATCGATGACATCCTGATATACTCGAAGACGCCGGAGGAGTATGCAGAGCACTTGCGAACAGTTTTGGGGATTCTGAGGCATGAGAGATTGTTTGCCAAATTGCCGAAGTACGAGTTCTTTTTAGACCGAGTGGAGTTTCTCGGCCATGTAGTTACTGGAGAGGGAATCTCGGTAGATCCCAGGAAGATTGTTGTAGTTGAGACATGGAAGGCTCCGACGTCAGTTTTAGAGATCAGGAGCTTTCTGGGTTTAGCAGGCTATTATAGAAAGTTCGTCCAGGACTTTGCTAGGATAGCTGAACCCATGACGAAGCTGACGTGGAAGGACGCAGAGTACATTTGGTCAGAGGACTGCCAGGCAGCATTTGAGGAGCTGAAGAGGAGGCTGACGACTGCTCCAGTTCTGACATTACCTTCAGGTTCTGTAGGTTTTACCATTTACAGCGATGCGTCAGAAAAGGGGCCAGGATGTGTCCTACAGCAGCATGGGAAAGTGATTGCTTATGCATCTAGACAATTGCGGACTCATGAGCGGAATTATCCTACCCATGACCTAGAGTTAGCTGCGGTGATCTTTGCACTCAAGTTATGAAAACATTACTAACATGTGGAAATCTTTACTGACCACAAAAGCTTGAAGTATGTGTTCACGTAGAAAGAGCTGAACATGAGGCAAAGACGATGATTGGAGTTGATGAAAGACTTCGACATCGATTTACAGTATCACCCCGGGAAGGTAAATGTGGTGGCGGATGCGCTGAGCAGGCATCCGATGGCATGGTATCTGATAATAGATCGGCATTTGCAGAAGGATCTAGAAAAGCTCGGTATCGAGCTAGTTCGGTCGGGATCAGTGATACAGATGATGGCAGTTGACATTCAGTCAGGTTTGATGGAGCAGATCCGGGAGGCACAGTCTACAGATGAGAGCCTTTACAGACGTCGAGCCCAGGCTTTAGCTGGATTGCTGGATGATTTCACTGTAGCAGAGGATGGATCCTTGAGGCATGGTAGCCGATTGTGCGTGCCGAAGGGAGAGCTGGTAGAGGCAGTCTTGCAGGAGGCGCACCGATCAAAATATTCTATTCACCCTGGTACCAACAAGATGTACCGTGACTTGCGAGAACATCTTTGGTGGCACGGGATGAAGAGAGATGTATCACATTTCATTTTGAGATGCCTAGTTTTCCAGCAGGTCAAGGCGGAGCGCCAGAGGCCAGCTGGTCTATTACAGCCGTTACCCATTCTCGAGTGGAAGTGGGAACATATTACAATAGATTTCGTCTCAGGGCTTCCTCGTTCCCAAGGAGGGAAGGATGCCATTTGGGTCATCGTGGACAGGCTGACGAAGTGTGCGCACTTTATACCTTTCAAAGTGGGGCTTTCCACCGAGAAGTTGGCAGAGCTATACATGCAGCAGATAGTTCGCCTATACGGAGTGCCAGTGAGCATCGTGTCGGACAAAGACAGCAGATTCACGTCCCACTACTGGAGGAGCTTGCAGAAGGAGTTGGACAGTAGGCTCAAGTTCAGTACGGCGTACCACCCGCAGACAGATGTGCAGTCCGAGAGGACGATACAGACACTGGAGGATATACTGAGGACCTGCGTACTGGACTTTGGAGGATCTTGGGAGAGCCATCTGCACTTGGTAGAGTTTTCATACAACAACAGCTACCAAGCCAGTATCGGTATGTCTCCTTTCGAGGCGCTATATGGACGACGATGCCGCATGCCGCTCTTTTGGGACGATATTAGGGACAGAGTTATGCTTGGGCCAGAGATGATCACGGATGCAGCAGAGAAGGTCGGGATGATCAGAGACAGGCTCAGAGTAGCTCAGGACAGGCAGAAACACTGGGCTGATGCTAGTCGCAGACCGATGGAGTTTACAGACGGTGATATGGTGCTAGTGAAGATATCACTGTAACACCCAGTTTTCCAAATGAGGATATTTTGGTCATTTTCAAAATTTTAGAATTTAATTTGAATTATTATTATTATTTATAATTAATATGATTTTTGAGTGATTTTTTAGAATAATTGTTTTGGTGTTTTAGAGACTTTGACTTAAGTTGACCTTGTAGACTAACCTAGTGGCTAACCTAGGTCTTGACTAAGAGATTAGGATTTGAGAACCTAGGTTGACTTAAGTTCATGAGGATGAACTCATTGGGATTAATTTGGTGAAATTAGGAATTAGTTTGGTCTAAGAATGGCTTGTGAAGTCACAAGTCATAATCATGACTTAAACCAATTAGGACTCAACCAACTAGGCAAAAACCCTAGTCCTAGGCCCTATGGCCAGCCAAGAGACAGCCCTCCCCTCTATAAATATTCTCCCCAAATTTTAGGGCTAGCCTCTTTCTTAGGGTTTATCCAAGTTTTTAGAAAGGGGTAAGTTCCATCTTCAAAAATTCATAGTTAATTCATTTTAAGTCCTTTTCCCTCAAAACAAATT